>CAAKHC010011934.1:19169-49573 GCA_901007825.1 Macroramphosus scolopax
CTTTTCCCCCCTTTTCTCTCACTCTTCTCCTCTGTCAGATTTCCTCCGCTCCTCTGGTTCTCATCACCAGGCTCCAGTATTCAATTAAGTCAGGCTGGATCATTCATCTCAGCCCTACTCGCGTTAATGACTTCCACAGAAGGCCTAACGAACACATCGGATTGATTGGTTGATACCGTTGTTTCCTGCTGCCCCCACAACAACCCAGAAAATTTGAGTTAGTGTATTCTCATCGTGATCCGATTATGCGATGATAATCGACACATGTACACTGTTAAAAGTTTGAGGAACAGGAGGTGACAGGAATAATTACAGCGAGAGTGAGAAGGAGACTAAACACTCTAACTAGTTGTTGGAAAGTCTGTGCTTCGCTGAGCCAGACTGAAAGGCCTTTCTTTGCAGCCCTAATGATTGTTGGTTTTTCCATAAGGCCACTAAATGATGGGCCTTCAAAATATGCGGATGAAAATTTCGCCTCTTCTATGTTCCCGAAATACCTGCTAAGGTGCACTTATGCATTCATGTGTAATCCCCCGGTTAGAAAACCATCTATCTACTGTATTTTCCCCATGTAGTCATGCAATCCCGGATGCAGTCAGCCAATCATCGCCCATCCATCCACTCACCCATCACTGTTCATGTTAATCTACTCTGCCGCTCTAACCGGGTTCACGTGGGCCGAGGAAAGACTTATTGGGTGTGCATTTAGAGGTTGAAGAAATTGTTCAGGGCGACTTACGGCTGACAGAGTTTGACCAGATCCTGGTCTGTGGTCCCCGGGTGGAGGCCACGGATGTACAGGTTGGTTTTGCTCAGCTGCTCTCCCCCGATGTGGCTGCTGCCGTTGCTGATGGTGCTGGTGTTGTTGCTGTTGTTGTTCGGGCTTGGAGGAGCCATCTGATGATTGGAGGGGGACACATACGTTTGCTGGAGAGAAAAAAAAAACGAGGTATATTAAATATAAAGTAAGAACTAATGTGCTATAACTACAGTAATGTCAAGTAATGTTGCTGCTTCATTGGATCTGGCAGGTCAGCTGAGAGGGGACGGACAGTTTAAAGAGATGGATAGAAATAAAAAAAATACAAACGCACACTGAGAATAATTACATCAAGCAATTTCTATATCCAACGAAAATGTAAGCAGGATAAAATGTGTGAGGCTGCAGGATGCAGTGTCAGCAGAATCTGTACAAAACATGCACATAATATTAAAAGATTATACATTCTGTATGTACAGAGACACATTTGCATGTGGTGTGATGGTTGGACAATGTACTACAGGCTCTTTACATGTCCTGGTTTAGCAGTCATGCTAATGAATCATTATACAGATGCGAACCGATTCCGCTCACGTCTTGCAACGGTTGCAGAAATCTCAAAAACGAAATCTCCTCGTACAGATTTCTTGACCTATTATGAAGATATTCTCAACATGGGAATGACTGTATATGTCGACAATGTCGTACATCTGCTCTTACAAGTGTTCCTGTACACGGATTTCACATCTTGTGAAGAGATTTCGTAACAGGGCTGTTAAATTTGCTCCTTTTTCACAGCTCATTTATAAGTTATTAGAAGGAGCAGCAGGCGGTGACGTCGCTCACGCTGATGCTGCCGGCTTGTTATTGGGCGTGCCGTGATATGTTTTAATTAACTGTGAAAATTCAAAACCATAAAACCGACTTTATGGTAGCTTGCATAATTTGAAAAAAAATCGTTTAGTACCATGGTTACGGATAAACGAAGTGACGTAGCCGTGTTCGGCCTGGTGTTGCCTCCCACTCTGCTGGAGGATTAGGAGGAACTGTTTGATTAGTTCGGGTCACCAGGCCCGGCCCCAGGGAACAATGGGATGGCTTGTTGGACACCACAAGGTCAGCACTGGACCACCAGCTTATTAACAGAGACGGAGTCGTCAACAGACTGTTGGAATAAAGCTAATTATGACCTCCCTCTCTCTCTCTCTCTCTCTCTCTCTGCTGTGGATTCATCAATTCGTACAATTGTACAAATTGAAGATTCACAGTTCTTTTAAAGATTTGACTGTATTGTATTAATTATTTCTTCATTGAATCTCTTCGGCAAGAGAAAGTCAACGGGACTCGTTCATCTTGGTCCTCTTCTCTTATCTCCCCTCTTCTCATAGCATCAATAGCACACCGTTTGTTTTTCCACAATCGCAGCCTCTTCCTGTGCTTTCGCTTGCCTTCACTGCCGGTGCCTCGCACAGACTATCAGGAGGGATGCACCTGCAGAGGCCTGGGGAGATGGGATCTGATAGGAGACTGAGTCTGGACCTGAGCCGGGCTAGTGAGGCCTGTCTAATTGGGATCTGAGCTTGTTAGCAGAAAGTGCTAATCCCTCTCATGTGCTTTCCAGTCAGAAGGTAGTGTCTCATTAAGACCGCTCTGCTAGGCTCCATCCGAGTAGAGGATGTCAGTGAGTCAGATCCACACCTAGTCCCCATCTGCCCCAGCGCCCAGCTCCCAGTGTTTTGCCTCCCTTGTACGGTAAAGCCAAATGTGGTGGTGTGAAGTGCAAACACAGGCAAATGTGCACACAGAGGAACACAAATGCAGTAACGAAGGGAACGTTAGAGAGAGAGAAATGTTGAAGGTGCATTATTGGGACTCACAAAAATCTGATTTTACAGCGTAACACTGCAGATCATCTCCATTCGCCTGTTTCGAAAACCTGACCTCCTGGCATACTACCGATTGTTGTTGTCACCCCTATATCAGTTTACACCGCTTGTTACATGCATCACATTGTCATCTAAGATAATTCCTTACATTCCTCTGTAATACAAATGTTTGCGTTTCTGTTCGTATGGTGGGAGCGCTGGTGGTGTGTGTGTGTGTGTGTATGTTGAGTTTGCAGAAACCGTCAGTTGTAAATTCAACGACATTCCTGGAGGTATTACAGCTGTGTGATAAGCACAAGAAGCCATTGTGTGCAACCACAACACACGCGTGTTTATTTGTACAATCAGCCTGTGACCATTTTATGTTCATTTTTTCCACAGGCTATATGTGCAGAGAAGTCGGGAATGTCTACGTTCCCAACACCCGGTAACGATAACGGTTCATACAGTCGATATCTGCCGTAAGATTGAGCAGCATAGCGACAGTAACTTGTCTACAACCTGGTGCAGAGGGAAGACGTGTGCTCCAGGCGGCAATTGAAAATAGACAAGTTGATTACAGCCGGAGGGAGAAGAAGTGACGACCACAGGTGACTCAAAGAGAAGAATCCGAACAATGAGCGTGGATGAGTGAAGCATGACGTGTGCCTTCATCTCCACAGCTCCGCTGGGTATCTGTAACTTGACTGCTACGGCTGTGTTGGAGCAATCTTCAGATCATCAAATGTAGTTTGGTTTAATTAGCATTTTCCCCAGATAAGCATCTACAAAGTCCTGCGATGAATAATGACCCTTACTTCTAACCGTCCAACACGTTAATGATTTGAATGAACAGACAAATAATGGCACACATTAATTATTGCTTATTCTTGTGCACATAATGGTACTGTTGCATTTCAATAATGCACCAAACATTTAACATATAATCCATTTATGTGCAGAACAGTTCTTATTTATGCAGTGCAACATGTCCACGTTTACAGATTTTATCTTGTGTACTAAAGAAATGCCTTAACTGTGGAGTCCTACCTGCTTTGCAATGGAAACCTTAGATGGCACAGTGGAAAAGATCATGGTGTGACAAACCTGATGTTTGTATATGATCTTTACCAGCTGCGAGCAAAAAAAAAAAAAGAAAGCGAGACAAACAGAGCAAGGTGTGGAGAAAAAGTGATGGAAATACTTGGCGTCCTGTGATTAAAAGATGAGACTTCTCCGCGCTCTCCTTCGCCGGGAAGAATCCAGTTCCATTGAAAAACGCAAGATAAATCTGAGCAGAGGTCACAGCGAAGGTTTGTTTAAATAGGTATCGACACCCGGAGGTGAGCAGAAAGTAGATTCTACGGGCTGGGTATTCACCAGTTACGGAGCAATGATCAGGCTCTCTTCTCCTCGTGAACTGAGCCACTGAGAAACAAGGAATCAAGGTATGTAAAACACACAGGGGAGCAAGAAAAAAGGCAGGGGGGAGTTAATCAAAAGCAGAGGAAAAGGGGGAAAAAGCTCTTAATCCTTTTCTTTTCTCCGCCCTTTTTCTTGTAGTCAAAGACACAAACCAGGGGTTACCACTTGACGTCGGATTCACAAATCTTCCCTCTGTGTGACTTTGGCGCTCGAACAATGAGTGAAGAAAAAAAAAAAAAAAAAAAGAGTGTGCATGTGCTCTTTCAAGGAAAAAGTTTGAGTTCGCAAAGCCCCCCGACTGAAATGAACACATTGTCTGAATCAAGGATTCCAGGAATTCCAGGCCATTAATCTGAGCAATCTGAATCCCTGCCAGCCGTGAGGCAGGGAAGGGAATAACCCAGGGAAGGGAGGGAGGTGTTTGATTTCAGCTTTGTTCAAATCTTATTCACGAAATGTGAGAGTCACGGATCAGGATGAATGTGCATCAAAATATGCACACACCACCACACTTTCATAGCAATATTTAGTAGACTTATCTTGGCTGCAACCTAAATAGTTACACAAATTTGTAAGAATCTCATAGACATGCCTGATAATGTTCATACACACCTTTACCAATACATTCCCACGAGCTTTACATGATTTTGGCACATTTTCACTAATTTGTATAAATCCTAGATCTAAAAAAAATCGATGCCATCTGTACAGAAAATGAGGTTGAAAATAGATAATGTCTACCCATGAATAATTCATTGGAGCAAGCAGGTTAATCAATATCAGACCTTATATTGGTTCAGCTCTGTGGCCATTTTGCTCTACAATTGATCTGCACATCCCATGGTCAAATACAACCCAGCAATACGAGCAACATTCATAATCTCTTCAGGGAAGCTTTCCTCCTTTTTATAGTGCCATGCAAAGCCCTCTCCCTCTCGGTGATTATTAGCAGGTTTGGAGGGGTGGGGCATATCGCTACGCGTAAAGCAGAAAAAAAAAAAAAAAAAAAAAAAAAACTTTGCCAACTTGTGATTAATTCAATGAAAACATGACCTAAGTGAAGCCGCGAATGACTCTGCTTCCAACGTTTTTAATATAAAAGTCGAGTGTGATTGTTGGGAGCCGTCCGAGCATCTCCAACACATTTAGAAGCTGCGCTCTGCGTGCAGGAAAGACGGAGAACAGCGACCGTATCGGAACAAACGAAACCAAACAGGAGCTAATCCACGGCCGACAACCACACAGGCCCGGTGGAGTTTCTTAAAACAAGTAAAGACCCCGTTTGAAGAGCCCCCAGCAGCGGTTGCGAACTGCGAGTAAAAGGGGGTTTAAACGTCGCCTGAGGTCCACTTTCAAGGACACTGCAGCTTAAACAGCCGAGCAGATTTCAACTGGAGAGGCTGAGCTCGACCGCATCGAGCAAAAAAACTATTTCCCCCTAAATGAAAGGAGAGAAGTCGGTTGTGGTGTTGTTACTCACCCTTCTGTTGTTTTTGCCGGGGAAGCCGTTGTATGGGTTGATTCCTGTCCTTGGCGGCACAGAGAGCAGCATTTTTACGCGGCGCTGTGTCCGGGGGAGCGGAGAGCCAGACGAGCCGAGGCAGTCAGCTGACGTCAGCCAGGGAAATTGAGCCAGGAAAGGCTGTAGTGATTGGAGTCGCTCTTCCCAACGCTGATGTGCTCCACACAGCACGCCGGCTTTAGCCTCATGGTTATTATCTGACTGTATCTCAGGTTTGAAGGCGCAAGACTCCACGATCCCTCTCTGCAGAGACTCCAGGATATCTAACAGATACACTGGCAGCAAGATGCATTAAGTGCCAAGCAAATACATCCAACTGACTATGGGATTTGTTGAGGAAATGTACAGTTAAAGTATGTGGTTTGATTGATACCAGACTTTAAAAGCAGATCCCATTTCCATCAGATATCAACGCACATAATGGAAAGTAACTAGCTCCATTTACTTAGTACTCTACTTAATTGCAATTTTGATGTACTTGTCCTTTAAGTGATGTTTCAGGTTAAACCAGTGCTTTACAATCTTCATCAAAAGTAGCGTGTTGGCCATATTCCAGTTGTTAACAGCTCCACCAAATGGTTGGATGTCGATGATTGTTCAAAATTATTAGAGAAAAAGTCCAAAAACTGAAAGCAGACTTGTGTGTCAGAACTTTGCTGTGTCTTTTTTTCACTCCCATTAATCATCTCACGACCCCTCACATTGATCTGGTGTCTCTGTTTATAGAATTGTATATAAAGTTCACACACTGATGCTTCAGGATTCATGATTTCATGATGTCATATATCAGTTAATTTAATACATCAACTACATTCTGCTGCTAATAATTAGGCACTTCTTATTAGGTTAAATTCATCATGCAGGACTTTTTGAATTAAAAGTAGCATTTCTATCATAAATAAGGAAGATGAAGTGAAAACATGGCCGCCGTCAATCAAGATATCTTTGCAAAGGATGGGCTTCGTAAATATTGGCCATAACTCATCAGCCAATGGCCTGTCATCATAAATCTTGGTAGATATCTTCGGGTCTGTGATTGAAAGAAGGTCACCCAAAGGATTTTGAGCGACACCTATAGGGGGGGCAGCACAGATACCACAGACAAGTATCAGACAAGTATCACTCTTTTAGATGCACACCTCCCTTGTGTGTGACACACGTAACCCAGTGAGTGACAGGGAAGCTCTGTGATCCCGCAGTGATCACAGAGAAATCCCTCAGCATGTAAGATTCATACATATATCTCTGTTGACATATTTTATTTAGGAAACTATAGATCTCTGTTCTCTGATCTACAATTGAAATTTGAACACACGCTGTGCTAACATCTACAAAGGTAAGGGATGCAACACACGAGTCATCGTTGCCCTCAAAGTGAAGTTAAGTGAGGATAATATAGAAAGTGAAATACCTGATATTTGATCTTACTGGTTTATGGTGGAACAGCAGCCCATAGTACTTGTTCTTCATCACGTCTTAGAAAGTGCATATCTGTCACTATCTCTCTGATTTCCCTTCAATTTTCGTGCTTTTACAGGGCTCAAATCACATGAATAAAAAAAATAATGTTTGTATGAAGGGAAGTTGCTTGGCAACTAAATCCCCTGACCCTTTTGCCTCGTCTTGCGTACCCTGACTGATAAGCCCTCAAGTGGGTAAACATATGCAATTGTTCATTCAGCCATACAGTGTGTTCTTTCCAGCTATTGCATTTGCATAATACATCTACAACTTCAAACTTCAGCTGCACATAAAGGTAGCGGACGATCCTGTATATACTTATGGTGATCTCGCCACACACTTGGGATTTCATCCTGATTTCATCATGACGGTGTAGTCAGAAAGAAGGGAAAGGATTAGCTGAAGTCCTCTATCTCTTCATCTCACACACACATTCTTTGTGTCAAAACTTGATGAGCTGGTTTGCATTTGCATAAAAATAACATAATTCTGCTTTGTAATTAGCTTCTCCTGACAAATATTGACGGCTATTTCGATTGGACCATATTCAGGCTTCAATGAGGTCGCCCAGGGTTGCTAACTCCCTCTGCTTCCATCCATGCAACGTTTTGATATGTGTGTGCAAGTGTTCAGCCAGATGGGCTATGAGCTCCACATAAACTCAAGGACAATTCGGGGAGGGATTCAGTCAGCAGAATGTCTGAGCCAGCCAACACACACACTTTGAATTTACCAGCAAAGAGGGCCTGTCGTGTAGCTGTGGGGTGTCGGTAATTTTTATCTCCCACTTAAAAAAATTGTATATGATTGTGTTAATAGAGGAGAATAATTTTATAAACCTGGAATAATCAAAAGTATGTGTCCAGGGAGAGAAACCTCACCGGCTTTATCTACACATATAAGACTCTGGTGAAAATGTCAAGTTGAACTATTAGTGTTTGTCTGGGGCTCCTGCCAGCGAGTTGTATGGGGGAGGGTTGCTGATGGAGGAGAGCTGAGATGGGGTGGGTGATGGGGGTTTGGAAGAACACAGGCTGCTAGTGCATGCTCGGAATTCCTCAGGTGTTGTCAGCATAGCTTGCTCAGTAATTACCTCTTTCTGTGAAAACACGCACAAAGCCACACTTTACTAGCACACTGAAGGGCTGCAACTGATAAGAGCTGTGGGGGGATTGCTTGGTTTTTTTTTAGAAGAATGACTGCGCCAGAAGAGAGTTTATTGAAAAATGACATATAACCTATTAGCATGGCGTACTGCATGCAGTGGAGATACAGATGCGGTGTGCGGCTTTGTGAGAGTCAGAGGCTTGATTTATGTGGCATTCCATCTTCTCCCAAAGATCTGGGCAGGTTGAGTAGTAGTTGTAGCCAAGCAGACCTATGTGAGTCTGACGTGCTACTGTTGCAAAGATGGTGGTCTGCTATCATAACCTGATTTCTTTTATTAATTTTGCGTGCATGTCGTCCATTCTGTGATCCTTTATGCGTGTTGCTTTTCATCTCTTTTTGACAGATGTCATCACTTTCCTCATTCACACTACTGTCACAGAAGAAGCAGGTTCTTCCTGTCTAGAAACGCTCCTCTCCCCTCTCCTCCCCCCTCTTTTGCCGTGCTCTTTCTCCTTGGCTGGCTTGCTAAAAGCTGAGGGATTGTGTGCAGATGTGCCTGGAGAGAGGCCAGCCCCTCTGCCCTGGGAGAACATGTGGTCTGGGAGTGTTTATGCTGGCGCTCTTTCAAGCTGTCTCCCACACAGCATGCTGGCGTCTGTCTCTCCTTGATGACAAAGCGCAACCCTCATTTCACAAAGGGGGCATTCTCAGGTTGAGGTGACACCAGCGATCATGTTGATTCACTGTGTTGACACAGAGGAGAGACAGCAGTGTAAATAAAAGTAAACAAAGTCTTTTGCAGTGAACCTAAAAATTAGCATAAATGGAGATTTGTTTATCCTTGGGTACAAAAAAACAACATGCTTCCCCTAACTTTCTTAGTGTTTGCCCTCTGTTTCCATGCTGAGAGTGAGAATATGCTTGAATCCAATACATAGCCAAACACTTCAGGCATGTTTTTCACAGATTCTCCACATACTTCACATTCTCTCTCATGAATCTGGCTCCTCAGCTGAACATCTGTGAGATAAAAAACCCCAGGAAAAGCATATGAATCCTTCAGAGGTCCCCGTCAGTTTGTGTATTATAGAATGCACATCTGTTGTTTAAATGTCAGTAGGAATAAGAAGCGCATCCTGCAAAAACATTAATTTATAAGCATTTCCTTTACAAAAACGCTGCCTCTCATATTGTATTTTAAACCAACGACTCTTTAATCATCATGTTCATGGAGGCTGTGCCATGGACAATTTATAAAGTATGGTATCAAACTGTTATTTTAATTATGTTCATAACGTGAGTAACAGGCTTAATGTCTCTGTATTGTAAGTATTCAGTGCCCCCTGCAGGTTAACATTGTTTATGAGACTACCCAGTCATTTATTCACATCTCTAAAACATCATTTAAATTAAACTATTGCTAATTGCTGAATTTTCAAAGCTTTGAAAAGAGCTTTGTTATGGTTTCATGTGTCTTGTGGAAAACGTTTAAAGTTACTTTATAAATGACAATTATTGCATTTTCATGGAGGTCCTTATCTTGTTATCATTTTGAGAGGCCACCTGTCTGTTGTAATGTGACTCAGTTTTTCACGTTGATTTATCAATCTTTTTCATCAGTCATGGTCATCTCTATGTACAGTTTGATTTTATATTTAAAAGAACAACCTTGCATAATGAATGGACAAGCTGAGACATTACAACCATATGATGACATAATCCTTCAGTGAATAAGTACCTTTACTTAGGAGGGATTATTGTGTAACTGTAAATTGCCATAAAACCAAAGTGATTGTGACACTCACTGGCCAATTTTTAACTTACGCCTATAAAAACTAGGTCTGTATAATTCAACAAATCACTTCTCTGAAAAAGATGAAATATAACATAACCATCATTAAGGGAGGATTTATTAGAGGGCTTTTTATCATACCACATTTTCTTATCTAGGTATACCTAGTAAATTAGGCAGTAAACCTCTTATTCTGAAGTGTATATTTCGCAACAGTCATGCCTGTTCTCAACCATTAGGGGGCGTTATCTAGTTTAAAAAGCAGGGATCCCTCTCATGGAACTGTCTCACTGCTCGCCTTTCTCTTTTCACTTGTAAACTACTCTCTGAAAAATAGTATTTAGTAGTTCTAGCAAATAGAAATTACCTTCCAAATATCCCTGTTTTAAAGAAGTTATACGTGGGAATATTCACAAAAACACACATTCTTACTGTTTTTAACGTAACTAGAGGCCATGACATGTTCCTTATCTTATGTCAGGATGTAAAATGATAAACGATAACAATATTTATTTATCTTCTCAAATGTGAACTGAAATGTTCATACTATGAATATTTCCAACATCGCTGCTAACAGCATGCCAGTGTTTCACATGAATTAAAAATATAGGCATTTCTAGCATCTTCAATTCTTTTAGCAAAAAAAAAGAAGAAAGAAATCCGGATTCTTGAGCCAACATGGCTGATCCCAGATCAGCGCCGCCTCTCACTCCCACCTCCACGGTCGATGAAAAAGCGCATGAAATAGGAGAAAGGGAGGTGTGTTGGCGCATGCGCGGACTGCGCTCGCCGATTAGTTATCCCATTTTTGTGGAATCGAGGCGGTTACGTCACGGGCTCGTCCACAGTGCTGGAGCTTGAGATTCACCATCCACTCATGCAGCCACAAGCACAGGGAGACATTGGCGCTCTGAGGGGACACAACGCGTTTCCCTTTTAATTTTTTCTTTTTCAGTTTGGCACGGAATGAGCTGAACGGAGCCGGCGGCTGCAGGGCTTTTCTGTACGGAGCGAGTTGGACTGTGGTTGCATGGTGTGGTGAAGCAGACCCCAGCAAGCACACAGAGACAGAGGTTACACTGTGCATCATGTTTGAAAGCCGATAATCAACTAGAAATATACATGAGTGTGCTGCTGCATTGCCTATAGCCTCGCCGGGCTGTAGCAAGTCTCCCTTTATTCCAAAAGCCCGTCTGAAGCTGAGGGACTGAGCTGAGGGTGCAACCGAACGGACGATCGCATCCAGACCATTGAAGGGGTTCGGATGAGGTGGTTGATCGGGTTGTTTGGTTTTAGAAATCCAGCCAACTTTTCCTCTATTCCCTTCTAACAGCAGTGCCATCGGGCATTGCTCAGGAGATGGCGATGAGGTTGCTCTACTTGGGATTAATACTCTGCGTGGGGATCATATCTCCTAACGGTGCAATCGTAGGTAAGAACGCCTGTTGGGTTATCTTGCATTGTGATACTCGACAAAGCATGATCACTTTTTCTTTTATGCAAAGCATCTGTGCACAGGCCTGTGTTCACCAGAGTTGGAGCCGACACCGCATACAAAAGCAGTGTTCACAACAACAGTGTGCCCCAGCAGTCTCCTCGGAGGCAGAGATCGATGACTAGGACGGCCTTTAATCAGTGAAAGTACCGCACAAATAAGCAGTGTGTGGATTATATTGGCCTAAAATCTGTCGTGCCTTTTTTTTCGTCTTTTTTCTAGCAGTGCTCCTGTCCGAGCAGACAGAATGGGCCTGCCTGTAGGGATAGCAGTGAGGTTATTGTCAGTCGGAATATTCAGCAGGTTTAAGACACTTGCATTGACGACCAATTCCACATTATTTCTGACTGACTGTGACATGGCTTTCCCCTGTCCCCATTTTAAAATATATCTATATATACATGGATAGAATTCCTCGAGTTTCCTGTGTACGGCTACAGTTGAATGCTACCATTCACACCAATTGTATAGTGTGTTTTTTAATTCACAAAACCTGAGCATCACGCTTGGGTTTCTTATCAAACCTGCAGGAGTCAACGGTGAGATCAGTTCTCATGTTTGTTGTTCTTTACTGGGTGCATATTAAAACATGAAAACAACAGTTTTTACCACCCTTTAAGATCCTGGTGACAGCCAGGGACTGTCTGATAGTGACGTGCAGTTAGTCTCCTTATTACCAGTGGATCCTAGATATTAGTTGCACCATTGCTCTTGTGTCAATGCATTACAGACCTGTTGAACTACCAGTTGGCATATTGTTTCTTGAGTAGGATGGGAAATACTGAGGTACAAAATAGTGTATAATGCGATTTTCTCAGACATCTATGTAATGTGTCACTTGTCTTTTTATGAATCACGAAGTGAATTTGCTCAGAAAAATGTTGTTTTCATAATCTATGCCGCGTGACAAATAACAGCTAAGAAGTTGGCATCGTTCTGGAGTTCATTGAAGATGACTCATAGTGTTTTGTGGATGTAAAAAGACAAGATTCCCTTTCCAGTGCTAATCGGAAAGCCTTGTACATGCATATATGTTTACTTTGATGCCAAAATGTGACATTGTCTTCACTTTTCTACTATTAATGCCTGTAAGAAAAATCCCATCTGCCCTTTTCTGTTTTGCTGGATATTATATAAGTTTACTCAGATATTGATGGGAGCTGAGTGAAAGCCAGTGCTGAGTTTATGGGAGTCCTCAAGCTCCTCCTACCTCCTCCATCAGTATGTAACATCTGGACACAGGGAGACCATTAATCCAACTTAGATGTGACTGCAGGAGGGAGAGAAGGGTCAGCTGAAAAGCGAGGGGGTGAGGGCGGGTGAAGCCAGATAAACCTCAGAAAGTCTTGCATAGTCTTTGAAACCGACACATAGTTACATCACAGTGAGTCCAGGATAGGAATGATGTGTATGTTATGTAATTGTTTTTTTTTTACAGTTGATTAACTCAGCTCTTATATGAGCAGTGTCTCTCCAAAAGGGTCCTAAGCCGAGTCACTTTGACTGCATTTGTCAGCACTGTGCCACAGAAGGAAATTTATGAATGAGAAATGATCAGGGAGTGTTGCATTTGTTGTTTGGAGCGTCGCGACACTAAAGGGTATCATCCTACTATCATACGATTTAATGTAAAGAATATTAAGACTGATGAAAAATAGCTTTACATTACTCTCAATGACGACCACATTCTCTCACAGATGGGAAGTATTATTTTAGCACATCCATACTAGATAACTTTGAGACTACAGAACTTACATAATGATCTCAACAGCCTTTTGGAACCCCATTGGCGCAAAGTGTAAATGTGGGTCAGAGGCTAAAGAGGTTGAATTCCTGAGGAACCGTCCCTCTGTTTGTCTGACCCTTCTGATGGGACCCGGCTTTACCTTTTCTCCTGACACTGGAACAGTTCAGCAGATAATAGAACTTGGATTGCTCTCTTCAGTTCTTCCAAGTGGTGGTCACTGGGGAACGGTTATTGTAGCTCTGCACACCTGAGGCCGTCTGTTGATCGCACTCTGATCAGGTGACACAGACAATCTGCAAAAATGATTTCTGCCATTCAGCGTCCTCACAAAGAAACATGGATTAAAAAAAAAAGGAATTGAATATGTGGAGTGAAATTCAGCCGGTGCAGCTTTGAAGCTTCCTTTGTCTTTGGAGTGGAATTTTTATGTACAGCTTATGTGCAGGTGTTTTGCATTTTGCTCTCCGGCAGTGGGATTTCGTGACCATGGCGGCAGAAAAGACCCCCGTTTTTATCCCTTTACTTCCTGTACTGAATTGCAATCAACTGTGACTGGAAGGTAAAAACCAGATTAACATAAATGTCTTCAGTGTTGTTCCCCACGTATAGAAGGTGTTAGACCACAGATGAAAGAGTGTTTGTTGCTCGTGAATAGCATGGGAGTACTGTAATTGGTATTTTCCGCAAACCACATCACTGTTTACCTTTTTTAGCTCCTAATCCCTAAAAATAGGGAGGGAACTGGCTTCTTTACAAAATAGGGAGTGTTGGCGTGTGTGTTAGCGCAGCTCTGTAAGGTTTTTTTTTTATAGGTGCTGAGATCAGCTTTCAATGCATCTCTACTTGAGATCTTTAGATACTTTTCTGTCTGTGGTTCATATGATGATGTCGCTTTGAGATCAGGCCTCACATGACAAGCCTCTAAACACATTTGTAATGAGGGACATGGCAAATAGATCAGATTTTTTTCCTCACACTTAATAAAGAGAACACACAGAGTTGTTCAAACGTTGCAGAGGGTTGTGATGTTTACCCAACACCTGGCACAGCTGTGAGAATACTGCCTTTGTGGCTGCTGTCCTAGTTCCGACATCACTGACGTTGAACTCCTCACCTGACGCTTCAAGCTGACCACCCAGCTTGCCAGTGTTCAGGTACACCTCAGGTGTGGGCAGTGCCGCTGGCTTCGTGCTTGACGTGAGAGTAGATTCTGATCACATGGGACCCTTGGTACCTTTCACACCTGGTCAGAGGTGATGATGTGATGAATTGGGATACAATATACATTTCATGGACTGCTGCAAAAGTTGTTGTTTTACACAAAAACAAAGCTTCAGGTGCAAGAGGAAAAGTAGGTACTAAATCAAATGAGGTCTTCTGCTGTTTATCCGTGTGCAGCTTCTAGGAAACGGCAGTTTAGGGGCAGAAGGTTGATAGGCGTTGACATGCTTCCAATCCTTGGCTGTGGCTTGGCTTGCATGAGGCTAAGTGGTAGCTTCCCCTGAAAAGGCATTAAGCAGTGACATCACTGAAAAGGTTTAATCATTTGCTAGGGCAGGGCCTGAAAATTAGATAATGTTTAGCCGACTCCTCTCAACTCTTACATAGAACGGTGCTCTGTGCTGTATGTTTCCAATATCATTATATTATTTCACAATCTAAAGGCTCTGAGGCTGGTTGAAAAAAAAAGTCTGTCATCCATCTGAATAATTAATGTAGTACAAAAATTCAGGAAAAACAACTTCCCCCTGCCCTCATTATTTTCCCCGTGGTCTGTGCTTGTTTTTGTTTGTCACTTATGACACATAGATTCCGCTTTGAAATCCGGCTAAACCCGAGCACAGAGAAATCATATCAAACTTCACCTCCGGGTCTAATTACATATTGTAGCCGGTTAGCTTCACATTCTCTCCTTGTACCCAGTTCCACAATGGAGGGCAAGGAAGAGGTGAAGGGATGGGTGAGGATGATGGGTTTCAGTCACACTTTCTCCTGCCACTACAGTGTATTTTCTTCTATCCCGTTCCCATTTGTACCAGGTTGGTTGTTAAAGGGATGTTCGTGAAGCCAAAGTAAATTTCATAAAAAATTTTTTTTTTAATATTCCAGCTATTCAAATTATGTTTATTGTCATACTACTCTTAAGTGTTTTCCCTAAAGCACAAATGATAGCTGTACTGTTGTGTTTATTTATATACATGAAGTCCTTTTACAAAGCCTGTATAGAAAAAGCAGCTACATTAGCAGGATGCATTCAGGCTCTGTACTTTGTGTAGGGCAGCAGTGTTTTGGCGGTGATCAGAGCCCAACATGCAATCACTGTGGTTGTGCACATACAGTGGGGGAAGTTGCGTAAAGCACAAGTGACATACAAACCCTCCGGATGCCTGCGTCGAGAGCCGCTTTGATTAAAATAGACGCGTCTCACTGTGTGTATATATATATACGGTATATGTAAAGTTGTTTGGTTTCTCAACGATCTCGCTGCTTGTCCGTGATATAAGGTCTCTCTGAGGCAAAGTGTCACACATGATATAAACTAGAAGGTGATGGAATGTGCTGCAGAGATCTGGAGTTGGTTTGTCGAGCAGGGACGGCCATATTTTGGGAGATGGATTGGGTCAGAGAGTTGGTCCCAGCTGGTGGTGGTGTCTGGAGGCCTCCATCATCTGGTTGCTGAATTGGTTCCAAAACACCATGCCCCCCCCCCCCTTCCATCCCCATTCTGTTCAGTCCCACAGACGTCCTTTCAGCCTTTGAGTTTGTTTTGTCAGGTTCTTGTATAATGAGTACCACCTTAAGTTACTTCTTGCAAATGAAGATATGGCCTTTGAGGCACCTCCTTGTTTATTAGACACTCAGAGGGGATATTTCTATAAGACCCTGGCTTTGTGTACATCTATTCATTTGCCCATTCGCTCGTGTGCAATGCTTTTTGCCATGAAAAGTGCTCGGGGGCAATTCAGTGTGCACTGTTTGGACAGCACAAAGCTTCAGTGGCCCTGCAAGAGGAAATGCAGTGTGTGCTCCATACAGATGGCGGTACGCTCAAAATTAAACCGAGCCAACCAACCGGAGCCTGAACATCCACGTACCAGGAAGGAAGTAGCTCAAAATGAATATGAAGTTACTGATCAAAAGACATGGCGACTAGAAAGGTTCCATATGATAAACTGATCAGTTCAGGAGATCCTTCAGGCATCCTCAGAGCCTCAGAAACCTCCTCAACGTTCATATTTAATGCCTTTACAGTGTAACTCTCCTACAGCTATTCCACCGGGGGGCCTGGTTGGAGTTGAACACACCAGCCGTAGGAGTTCCTGTAAGTAGAGTTGTTACCTTGAATCTATGGGATTCATTTTGGCTGTTGAGCCCACCCCCAAGAGTATACATAAAGGCAAAAATGGTCAGCAGTTTGGCAGTTTCTTTGGAATAAAAGGACTTTGCAGGGTGAATAAACAATTCACATCTCTGTTTGAGATATTTCAGTGGGCTTTGAGAGGACTGCTGGGGGGGAAAGGCTGCCAGTCTTTCCCCTCACTCACTAACCCCTTCTCAGCCACAACCTCCAATTAGGCTCAAAGGTTTGTCCCCCCCCCTATGAAAAAAATGTCTTGCTGGTGTGTAAAGTTATTACAAAATTAGAACCCACATTGTTTTATTTACAGTTCCGTGCCCACTCACAGGGAACATCTGGCCCAGCCCAGCTGCTTCATACAGGGGCCAAGGAGTCTGAGGGAATGCCTTCACATAGCAGCCTGTCGGAGGCTTCAATGCTTTTACTCATTTCAATCAGGGCCAAGTCGGTTGGCCTCGGGCCATGGCTAGCCTCCCCGTCATTCCATCACCGAGGGGTTGGGTGTGTGCACGTCATCTAAACGGATTCAGTCACCGTTCTCTATCCATTCTTTTCCAGCTCTCTTTCTCACGCTCGTCTCGAACCGTTTGTCATGTCCGGGCCTCGTGATGTTTGATACCGACACTGTGTTTTGGCGTGTCACCACTAAGTATAAACGTAGTTCTCTTGCATCCTGTGAATCTTCTTTTATAAGGTTTGGCCTTGCCATTGTGTGATGAGGACAAAGAGGTGAAAATATCTGCATTTTAAAATCCTGCTCTCTCTCTCTCTCTTGCTCTCTCTCTCAAATCGTCTTAGATATCAAGGTCATATAACAGGAAAGTGGTGCTTATGCCTTCTAATTGTCTTTACGAAACGTGACACCCTGAAGTCCAAGTATTTACACACATCTTACTGTCACCTCTTATAGAGAGGCCGGCTCTAAACCCCTTTGTCTTATGTGGTTGTATTGATATATTAGCCGAACGCTCTCTTGTGATTTCAGTCACATCCTAGCCTCCTTGCGGTGCTCACCCCCCCAACACTTCTCTGCTTGCCAAGTACGTAGGGAGGCAAGTCATCCAGGGCGAGAAAGGGCTCAGTCCCTGCAGAGAATCACAATGAGACCTTCGAAGTTGTCCTTCCCAGGGCATTGTTGCAGTACAGTTGCACACCCAGCCTCCTGCCTGAAATCCTTGACCACTCATTTAAAATGAAGCATTATAGCCTATTCTGCTTACAGTTTAGGCCCTTTCTCATGGACCTCACTATGCCACACTACTCTAGCAGTGATACATCTGTCATTATGACTTTCTTATTCATGTTCAGGCCCATTGGAAAAACTCTGCATACGCAAGGCAGGCTATTTCCACTGATGCAGTATAGAGATCCACCATTGAAACCCTTTCATATCGTCATACAATCCCAGCCAATGAGCCATTAAAGCCCAACAGCCTGCGATAGACTCTGAAGGGGAAACATTTTCAACCTGTGAAGGCAAAAAAAAGTCCAAACTGTCAGTTTGTGTGCTCGTTGTTTATTTATAATCTGAAGCCAAGGGCAGTGTTGCGTCAGCAGTCTGGCGTGCTCCATATCTCCTGCCATTGACCCCATGTCCCAAAGTCCGTTATTAATTTGGGCAGGGAGGCAGAGGATCCGCCTCCAGAGGGAAGCAATGGCTGCCTCTGTGCACTTCACAAACACTGTAGAGTTCAGTGACCGGCTGTAGAGGGGAACATCAAGTATTTGTAAGATGCACCCTGGAACACAAACCATAGAAACTGTTTGTTGACAAGCTTCATAGCTTTGACAGCTTTAAGCCTCCGATTATGGACATCAGGGTAACGAGACTGGGACTCGACAAGTTGGTGATAGCGTCAAGATCATGCAGTCACGTTGACAGGGAACTTTGTCTGTGAAAGTAAAAAAGGTTTTTAAATGACTCAGCACTGCTCTGTCCGCTCTACGTATAAGGGGAGGATGTTCGTTCAGGGGCCGGGCTCAACAATGTCAGACTTCAGATGGGTCACGAGGTGCGGTGCCGCTCGCCTGCGGTACGCCTCAGCAATCTCTTACTGCCCATTGCTACCACACGCTGCAGTTTCCCATGGGTCAGACCATGATTGAATCCCCAGTTATGTCTGTGCCGTGACATATGAAAGGGCCTCTGTGGTAAACGCTGAAAAACACCTAAAGAGTAATAAAAAAAAAACCCAAAAGAAACGAGATGTGCATAAGAAGAAAGGAAAAAAACAAACAAACCCCGGACTAAAAGGCACCACTGTTGGTTGTAAACTTGTAGAGGAGTTTTCTTTCTGAATACTGTGTGCCTGTGGGTCTTAAGATACAAAAACATCATTGTAAACTTGGACTGACCCTTGAATGTTGCTTTGCCCCTCCGAGTTAAGATCTCTGCTGCTTGAAGCTGGAAATTTCCTATGTAGATATTGGCCAGGAAAGAATATCTAATAATAGCTTAAGAAAAAACATACACACTTTAATGTGAGATGCATTACAAGCATTCACGTAGACGCTGGAATGTTCTGACTTACTTTTTTAAATGATTGCAAGGCAGTTGTTTTCCTGACGACGCATCAACTTTCTCCGCTTTTTTGTTTTTCAGCTCCTAAATCTGAGGAACAGCCCCGGACCTGCAGCTCTAAGAAGTTTATATGTAAGGACCAGGTGACCTGCATCTCCAAAGGCTGGCGCTGCGATGGGGAGAAGGACTGTCCAGATGGCTCGGACGAATCACCAGATATCTGTGAGTGTGCCTACGTGAACGTAGCGGCTGAAAACTGCCTCTCGGCAGCAGCTCGCAGGTTCTCTCTCATGTTGTTGCTGTTTTCCCTCTTTGCTTTGTTCAAGAAAATTACGCCATTTTTTTTCCAAATATTTTTTATTCTTCATGTGGTCAGTGTTGTCGCCGCACATGATGCTAAAAGACATACATTTCGCTGCCTCTAAATGCCAGACAATTGCACCATGTTCAGACAGTTTAATTAGAGCCTGAATAAGAGGGGAGGTTATGCCCTTCCTACAAAGGACACAGGCTCACAGTATGTGCTCTCGCTGCGTTGCTGAATTATAGTTCTAATTATGCGGCCAAGTTTAGTCTGAATGTTCAGGGATGTGTCTGCTCTTGTCTGGACTCTCGCTGCATCCGTGCGGTCCCTAAGAGTCTCACCCCAGCCACTCACGTCTGTCGGTAAAAGCCCCTCTCTCTGTTTATATGCAGGTGCTAATGGAGATTTTACTGTCGGCATGTGCCACACCTTACATCTGTCATGCCACAAGTATTCTCACAATAGTCTGGCATGTATAGACAGGCAGCTGACACCCAGCATTAAGGGTCTTGTTATTGTGGGAAAAACAATATTAAGAGCCCGATCTTTGCAGCACCACAACACATAACAGTTTCTTTAACCAGAGCTGCTTTGCACTCCAATGAAAAGCTTCTCCTTCTGTTCATTAAATCTCTGGAGCTGTCTGAAGGCAGCAAGACGGATGCATTGATAAATCTGCAGCCTTTGATTTGGGAATTGTCTATACGCACAGTTGTTCGCTGTGTTTACCTTGCAAATGACACCAGGCTACGACGAGGTTGCCACACACACCTCCACACACATCAGACTGGCTGGTTTGTTTGAGATGCATCATGTTTACAGGGCTCATCTCATCGTTGCCTTGTTATATGTTGCACTCTTCAATGTGAGAAATTAACATTTAAGTTATTTCTGGTCTTTGTGCTGATCAACATTATCTGCACAAATAATTAAGAATTGAAATGTGGCAGGGTAATACGTTGTATTGTGTTACTATGGCGATAAGCATCAAGCTCTTAGCTTTCAATGCTGGGAAAGTTATTACTGTAAGTTAGTTCCTCTCCCACTGACGGGTCATGTGATCTCCTCCATGCTCATAATTCTGCTGTATTTTTTTCCTGTAATTTTGCACGTTGATGGTGAATTGCCAAAAATCTTTTAATGAGCAAACCCATTTTATTTGAGCATAAACACAATGGTGCAGCTGAGCAGTGCAAATCTCAGTCGCTCTCCTTTTATTAACGGGATCACACAGGATGCATGTGCAGAATTTACCGCTTAACATTCTTTATAAAGTACACAGCAAATGAAGCTAAAGATTCAGATTTCATTTTAGAAATCGACGAAGGAATAGAAAAATAACAGCAATCGTTTAACAGGAGCGATTTTTATGTAAGTGTGATCCTCGTAACTCACTCAAGCAAACTGGGCCCATTCAATTCACTTCCCCTGTTCTACTAAGCAATTGAACTGAGTGAATTCTCCATGGCACTTATGTAATTCGGTGGCGCGGACAATAGTGTGATTCATCTCCTGCTCGGGCGATGGACAGCCGTGTTTCACCAAAACATCAAGATAAGTTCTGCTCAATTACCCACTTCCCATTGACTCCACTCTGCCCGTCCCTTTACCTTTACACTAGTTAAGGTGTTTCTCTATTCATGGGAGTATCTGAGGTAGTCGTAATTAGTATAGATAATAAATGCACTTTTCTCCTTTTTACAGCCGAACAAGCTCAGTTGAAACTGAAGAGCCTTTTAAGTATCACAATAACAGGCAGGCAGACGTTCTCCAGTCATTTAGCTGATCCGTCAAAAACATGAGAAGTGTTTGGAAACCAGATCAAGGTGCAGTGTGTATGAGTCTGAGCCAGCAGAGATGGAGACAGGAGAGTTTTACAGGAATGCAACTCTTAAGGTTATTTAGAATCCTGAAGGCAAAGGAACAGCAAGGCATCACGAGAGGCATTCTGACCAACATGAGCTGTTAACAAGACTCAACTGAGCTGTTATGGACACAGTAGGTATAAAGGCAAACATTAATCCATATTATAGGGGGATTGAAATCTCTATGAACTGCTTAAGATTAGTGGCGATGCATTTTTTTTTCATTTTCAAAAGCTCAAGGCCTCATCTCTTCATCCACTGATCTCTTCTTCTATATTACAAACACAGTCACAGTTTCTCTGACAAACTTTCATAGCAGACTGAGAATTCAAAGGCGACTTGTGATCCAACATGACGTCCGTCTGGTCGTGTGTGTTATTGCTAATAGGAATTAGAGAGTGCTGCTAAAATGACATTTCCTCCAGTTCAAGTTAATTACTAACTACAGACATTGGGTTTATGCTCACAGAGATTTCACAAGGCACGTTTCTTTCCCCTCCTCTTTCTTCTATTTTTTCTCTCTCGTGGCTGGTGGCTGTCTGGCTTCTATCCTGGTGCGGGATCGTCCCACAGTCTGGTCTTCCTGTAAATCATTCACACTGACAAGTGCAGCCAGTGCAGGCAGCCAACAGGGAGCTTTGTTATTTCTAAAATGGATTTGTATATCATTTGAAAAGGGCACCTCTGCCTCATCTTCAAGCTTCAAGTGTTGCTGATTTAAACCCGACATTAGCTGTAGTTTATCTGGCTGCAGCAGGGTAAACGCCACCTGTTCTGTTTACGATGATCTCGAATCCACTTGCTGCCAACGTGGTGGGTGTTACAAGTGTGTGGTTTTTCCTCTGGTGAAGATCTTTGATCTACACGTCAAGTACTCATGCTTGAAGAAAGTGTATACTCCTCAGGCCTCCAGACAGTAGGTCTACTAATTGCCTGTCATTTCCAAACCAGTCTTTTGTGCTGTAATTACGTCCAGGAACAAAAGCCAGACTTCTGCCACGGTAGTGGGATTGAAACTTGACATCACATGAGACGTTGACATTCCGTGGTGGTTGCAGGCAGAAGCCAGGGGTCAATGTTGGGTGTGTGTTTCCTGGGCCTGTGTTGGTTATTAGAGGGACACTGAAGATAATGGGGGTGATGTCTGGATGATTGCGGCAGCGGTCATCATGAGTAGATTGTTGGGGGCTGGGCTGACTGCCAGCCGTCCGTCCGTCATAGCCCTTGGGCGGCCTGTGTGCAGCTTCAGCCATCAGCAGGCTGCGCCTACAGGCCCCCTCTACAGGTGTGACCCTGTCATCCTCTCCCAGGGATTTTACCGACTCCCCTTCACTGCGTGCCTTCAATTGGTTTCAGACAAGCAACTCTCCTCAATTACATACAGGCTTAGGGCTCAGGAAGTGGTTAGCAAGTGACCCCGGGCGAGGAGTTCAGGCTTTGTTTTTGTCAATGACGGCGCTTGGTGCTGGACCGAAGGCTGTGCTGTGTTGTCACGGCGCTCTCTCTTCCTCACAGAGATGAGTAGTGAGGGAGGAGGTGTTTGGGTGTTCTTAATCTGAAGAAACTAACAGAGAAGTGATGAGGTGATGAAGGCTTCTTCATTTTGTGTTGTGTTTTAGACCATCCATGTGAGCTGAGCAGGTTAGTACTGACAACCAAACTAGGCTGAATCAATGAGACATATACCATTGTAAGGTTCTCCACCGCTCAGCAGTATTTTTTGCATTTCTGCATCAAGTGTCACATCAGCAAAGTTCTGCTTTTTTTTCTTTCTATTTGACTTGCTTTCAGCTTTTCATTTCCCTGCTTGGAGCTGGAGATGGTGTTGTAATGTCTCGTAGTGCCTTAAAGCATTCCGTAGTTAATCATTTCAACAACCGTGCCATTCCTTTGGCTCTGTTTTCATCATGCTGTTGTTAAAATGACAAATGCTGTGCCACAAGTTTGATTCCGTTTTTTGGCTGGAACTGTTCCTGTATATATATATATAAAAAAAAAAACACTGCCTCCTTGTCTGCATCCCAAGTCTGTATGCAATTATGATCCACATTCATTGTGGTTGAGCCAGCGACTAGGAACAGATGTTGGAATAAGCTGGAGCATGTAGCATGCACTTTCTCCATCACTGGAAGGGCCCGCTATAAAGGAATCCCTTTCAACATCAGGAAATCTTACGAAACTATTGTCAGCCCTTAATTCCCTGTTAGCTCTTTTTAGCTCCTGATTTAGCATGAAAATGTCCACAAGAGGACTCCCGAGCAGGGGGGGTGAGACGCATCTCAGTGATGCAAATGAACCGGCTTTCTTTGCCCATTCTCAGTCATCCGCTTTGATTCAGGGAGAGAGAAAAAAAATAATTGATGACATTAAAGTGGTTTACACTTGCAAATGACCCGCCGCTCCTTTTTTATTCGTTCTGTTAAGTTGTCATCGATGTTTCCTCGATAGCTGGGTAGCAGTGGTACGCATACACAGTCTTTTTCCCTGCTAGACGGTCAATTGAGGGGATACATGTTGGAATGCTGTTTCATAATGAAGTTGAGGGGCCTTGGGCTTGAAGGTCTGGACCCCCAAATCCAGACACACACTCGTTTTCAGGATATTTTCACTACCTCCCGACAAACAACTTCACCATGTCCCTTGGCCCACACACAGACTTGCTCATGTCAGTGGGTGTCGTGGCCTTGGGGCTGAGCTATCAGCTGCCTGGGGTTCTCCGTGGGCCCGGCAACAAGGTTATCCGTCCATCTCTGCAGAAACAGCCTTGTACAGTTAAGTCGGGAGGCCGGTAATCACAGCTGATAATAAGAGTCTTGCAACTGTTCTGACGTGGGGCACCAGGCAGGGGGCAAGAGGGTCTGCAGAGGCAACGGTTGACACACCGCTTCCACAGAGGAAGGAGCAAAGCCCTGTAAATCCCCCTCGTCTGTGGCTCTGAGCCCTCCTCAGCTTCACCGGCCTATCAACAGACAGAGGACACAGGATTCTCTCACGCCACACAGGCACCACTTCCTTTTCTCTCCTGTCTCCTCCACGCCCTGTCTCCATCTCTCCCTCTTTCGTTTCATTCTTCGCGTCCCTCCGTCTTATTTTCTGTCTGTCTCAACAGGCAGCGGAGACGTGTCTGTTCCTTGTTCCTCATATCTCTTCTCCAGTCTTTCCTCTTGTGCAACTGCCTCAGAGTTTCTCCCCGTGATTCCAGATGGAGACCTTGTTTGTTTTCACGAGCTGTCACTTTGTATCTTAGTTCGGGAAAAAAGTTCTGCAGTGCATTTTATACAGTGATAGTTTGGATGAGCAAGGCCACAGATAAGATAGTGTTAATGTCAAAGACTCAGCTATGAGCGATAGTCCATTTCCAAACTACTTTAGTAGCATACTTCACTTCTTTGTGCTTCCCATCCCTGTGATCAGCACATTGCAGACACTTAACATTTCAGCTTAGTATTGCTCAATACACTACATGTAGTAAACTTGATCTACTGAATCTATAAAGATTTTACTGCACCTTTTAATGCTTGCAGGGGTGTGTTTGGCATTGACATGCTTATTGGGACAGACGACCTCTTGGACCAGGATGCGATGAGATCTGATACCTGGAACCCATTCAGAGGTTGCCTGGCCCAATAAGCTGCACACCCCCAATTTGAAGAGATGCATTTCACAAGCATTAAACGTTACTGATCTGACCCTTGGAAAATTATAAAAGTCTTGTTTGTGGCAATGCACCGCTTTTCCTCCCTGCACATTTGCTAATCAACTGTCATTATCATCACACGACGCCTAAAAAATTTAAGTCCCATAGAAATATATTGCAGGAGTGTCAAAAGTCTTGGGTGGTTTGGTTTGCCTTAAACATGCCAAAGAACAGACCCAGTCTGCATTTCTTTGATTTCTTGTGGTTTCTGTTGAAACCGGCTGATGAATCGATGGCACTGTGTGCTGCTCTCCTTTGTTAGCAGTCAATCTGGATCCCCCAGCAGTCGCTCCACCTCTCTCCCTGCAATCAACTTAAACATATAGGCTTGATCATCCAAACAAAATGGTATTTCCTTAAATAGAATGCGTTAAAAACTACAAATTTTGACCCAGTCCTGTGATGGTTATTGTCATTCTAATGAGAACTTTAGATGGGTGTTGGAGAAACTCCTTCCACAACTGGTCTTCTTCCAGATAGAACACTCAATTCTGCAGGTCCTGTGGGCTGTGTTGTCTAAGCCAGGTTTGGCACAGCCATGTGCAAAAAGTGTGATTCCAGACTGGGAAGAGTTACTCAGTGGGCAGGCCTGCCTGTCACCCTGCGCAACATATTCATTGGAGCTGACAGCAGACTTTATGGGAGTCACTCACGGGCTGCGTTGGAAGCCGAAGAGCAGGAATAAAAGCAGGCTTTTATCCTAAGAACAAAAGATCAACAGGGGATCCAAATGTAAGGTCATTGCATAACTACAGCAACAGAGGGATGGGGGATGGGGGATGGGGTGGTCCAGAGATTGAGGTGTTGGAGGGAAGCACATGGTGGGGAGGGACCTCCACATTACAGCTCTGATACCTAGTGCAGGTCAGACAAGCTAAATGGAACCCTTAGTCTCATGCAAGGGATGACTGCACTCTGAATCCGGGGAACATTCTGACGGTGACACAGTTAGTGTGCAATTGTATGAATCTACACTGCACACACAGAAATGTGTAATATTTTTGCACATGCATGCAATAAAAGTTTCAATAATAAATCTAGTCCTGTGCTGTGACTTAGATTTTATTTATTCTAACCATCATGAATCTGTCTTTACATGATTTATATGAGAGGAAGGGACCAGACTGCAGATTAGAGAGGGGCTGTATCCCCAAGGACACTGAGGGTATGCCATGCTGTTAGCTGATCACACAGTTTAGCACATTAATGTAATCATTCTGCCCTCTAGTAGGTGTGAGGGTTGTAATTTTACCTCTTTGTCTGGTTCACTGCACCGCCAAGCATCGTACATTGTTCTCACTTGCAGTGCCGTGTGTGCAGGAGCTGTTGAACCCACCTCTGTGGTTTCTCCAAGTGAAGCAACTGAATGATCTTTGATACATTTCTCCACTTAATCCTAATTCTGTAGCACCTGCAGTAACAGATTGTCTACATACAGGTAATCTATGTGTCTGCACTCGTAATATTAAGTGCAAATATCTCTTTTTGGAGGTAGAGTTTAATGCTAAACTAGGTCGGATTGAGTAACTAAGATCTTCCTGAAAGAGATTTATTGACTCGTCCAATGCGATGCTAATTCTTGGACAATTCAACACCATGTGTGAGAATACCCGTTCATTTCATTTGGTTTTCAAGGTACATTTTTTTAGGGGATCTGAACAAGCTAGCCCTTCGTATTCCACACTCCAACGCTCAGATTCGGGTAGTCACTAGAATGTCATTGCTGCTGCCGAAATAAGTTTCCTTTTTAAGGCGGCTGGTCTGGGTCGCTGCCCTCTGGAACTGCTACAGTGTGGAATGCATCAGGGCTCATGTTTCTTTCCCCGTTTCTGTGGGGGTGAAGAACTCTGGAGAGAGATGGTGTGTACAGCCTTTGCTCATTTGCGCTACGATGACTCATTGTCAGCTGTTAAGGAACAAATTAGTGTTACGAGATAAGACGGACCGGCACTATCTTGTTCAGGCTTCTCTTACAAAGTAGCCCTTTAAAGGCCAGTTTAGTTTGTTAGTCAAATTGATCTTTGCTAGATTTCTTAAGCAGAAATTGGGACGAGACGCCACCGTGTTTCCCACAGCCGAATTATTAACATAATCTGTTCGCCAGAATCCGATTGAAACACCTACTGGATTCATCTAGGAGCAAAGTAGCCTACAGGCACAGCAACAGCTACAAAAAAAAGTATTAAAATGTACACACGTGTCTTAATGTACACATGAAAGATGGAAGACGTTCATCTGTATTCTTTTCTTTAAGCCTCACACAGTAATCCTCTGGTTCCACTGACAGACGCTGCAGGAAATGGCTACTGCCAGTACGAGGGGAGCTTATTGTTATACGTTGCCAACAACTTCCTAAACTGGAGCAGGGGGGGTACAGGGTTCATCCCCATTGTCCCTCCTGCAAAATGATTTAATCCTCCCTAGGTTTTAAGAGTCAAAGGCATTTCCGCAATATTCCACTCATCTCTGAGGTATGATCTCAAGGCAATACCTTGTGGTTGTTGTGGACCGCTGGCAGTCGTCAGTGTCTTTCCAACAACAACTTACGTTGCTGTCTGCACGGTGGGAAGGTGGGAGCGTGTGTAGGGGAACATTTTTGTGTTTGTGTGTGACGGGAAAGCAGAGTTTGGTGGCTGCAATCAGCAGGGACTTGTTTCCTGGGATCGTATAACAGGACATTCAAGGCTCATTGTCAGTCAGTTAATCGTGCGATCGCTCTGACCACAAAAACACATGTTTGTGCATTTTTAACTGAGCTGAGAGTCACTATGTCTTTTTTTTTTTTTTACTCGGGGAAAACAAATGATATATCCTCAACATGCTTTCAAATCCAGACTGCATGGATGTTTATTCCCACGTTGGCAGTTTATTGAATGTAAATCAGGTCGGTTTAGAGGCTCGGGCTGCAGGAGGGCTGCTAATATGCTAGCGTCTCCCAGATGGGAGAGCTGCTTTCCTTATAAGCCAGATGTATTAGAGGCTAATTCTTCATCCAAATGTGGCACATTTTCCACAGACCGCGGTGGGAATGATCACCACGGAAGCTCTTGTCACTTTAAGGCGCTTGTTATAACCGTGTTACATTTTTTTTTCCCTCGGCCTCTGTGTGGTTACTAATCTCTTATTTAGAGGAGATTCTGAGCAAATGTTGTTTTTTCCTCAGGGAACGCCAACATGCTGGCAAATGTATTATTTATGTTCTAGATGTATTCTCCCTTTTAAAGATCTCGGTGACACATTTTAATTGGATTTGGACGCCGGAAAAATGAAACGTACAGTATATCACATTAAGTCAAATTAACTAAATGTATGTCCACAAAAAATTGTGTCAAAGGGCTTTTAAATCTAGTACAACATTCATTCCCTGACTTTAAATTCGGATAAGTAAAAGATCCACGTGAATGGAAGCAGGAACATTAAATGTGTTTTGGCTGCAACAGCTGTTTCATATTTCGGCACCAGAGGCTTTGTGCCTGTGAGATTGTGAAGGTGGCATTTGAAATAAGTTGGGAGCTAACGCAGCACATATTCAGATACCATCATCTCAAATCCTCCCCCGGCACCGCGCATAACCCGCAGAACACTACAGATCGTTTCCTGTGAAGGAGGTGAACTCTATTTTCTCTGCTCCGGTGTTTTTTTGTTTTTTTTTTTCTGAAATGGGTCAGCAGATGTTAGTAAGAGAGGGAGAGAGAGGTGGAGGAGGTGGAGGAGGAAGAGGAAAAACAGCCAAAGCAAACTGTTTGCTCTGCAGTGTGGGCTGAGAGGAGAAATAGAGAAAAGAGTGGGAGAAAGTGAGGCAAAGAACGGCATCTACTGTACGCTGGTCCTGATGGCGTTAGAAAAATATTAGCTTTTTCTGGACAAGAGGAGATCACATTCAGTCCATTGTACTCCGGCCCCCTTAGATCCAATACGAACCAGTGCCAGTGTTTTCCCGTAATATTTATTATATCTTCCCTTCTATAAATGATCACTTTACAGACCATATTTCATAGGGCTTGTTTGGCTTAATGTGCGTAACAGTAAATATTAGTGCACGTATGCAGCGTCCTAATATCTGTCTCTCTGCCTTTGACATGTGCAGGAAACATTTGGTTTGTGTTGAAAACTGATGATCATGATTACATAAGGTTTCTTCCTGTGGCCTCACATGTTAATGCTGATAAATGATGCGGTCCCAATCACAGCAAGAGAAAGTCAATGAAAACCACAAAGCTTTTGTAAACCCATTTGATGTCGTCCCCCCCCCGGGTGATTAAATCCATACATGTTTTGTATTGCTTTTTTCTCACATGTGTCTTGCTTGTTGTTCCAGGCTCACACAACAGGGAGAACCAGTGTCCAGTCAACGAACACGGCTGCCTGGACGTCGATGTGTGTATCCATATGAGTAAACTGTGCGATGGAGTCCCTGACTGCTCCGACGGCTGGGATGAGGGCCCTCACTGCAGAGGTAACACACATGCACACACTCAGATAACCTCATCCTTTCCTTTATCTCCTCTCTCGCACGGAGACAAGAGTGTCGCTCTTTTGTTGTGAGTCGAAAGTGACCAGCCGGCTCCTGCTCGGATGAAAAATCCTAACCTCTTTGTCTCCCTATCAGAAACTATAATCTCTATCCAATAATCTCCTCTATTAGGCCCTTTAATGAGCTGGCCTGTTCCGGCTTGTGCGATTACAATGAAATTCTTCTTTCCGGGGAAAAAAAGTCATTAATTTATCAATCAGCTCAGCGGCGAGGGCTGTTTTCCCGAAGCCTGTGGGGATGATGGAACATTCAGCACAGATGCAGCTGAAGAACAATCCCATCCAATCCTCTATTAATTACAGACAATGGAAGAATGAGAGATGGAACATATTGGGTCCATAGTGTCGGCCTTTGTTTTGGCAGACAAAGGAGCAAACACACACTGGCTGCCTACAGATGATTGTCTCAGTTGTCAACTATTCGATCCGCCTGAAGCTCTGCCTTCTTAAAGCGGCAAGAACTTCTGTCAAGATGAATGTTTGCCTTCGTATGAACACCTTTTGTGTCCGTCTCTCAATTCCTCCGCTGGGCGGATGAAGTTGTTGTTGCACAGATTGTTAGTATTCCAAACATCTCTTCACACCGGACAACACAACACAACATGCACTCTCCTTCTCCGTACACACACGTCCAGCTGTCCTCCTGCAAAGGCAGCGGTCAGCATCACACGTCGCCATATGTGCACCCAAACATACACTCACACGGTCACATTCTTGTAAATACACACCCAAACACACCTATTAACCCACACACACAAGCAGTGTATCCAGAACTTTTGGCATTGCTGTTTGCGAACCCCCCCCCCCCCCCCCCCCCCCCCCCCCCCCCCCTCCCTCTCCTCCTGAGTTGATCTTCTTCTCTGTCTGTTAAACAAACATCGTAAGTAATGTCGGCCAATTTTTTCCAACCAGGCTGCGGCATTAATAAGTCTGATGTCGGTCAGTGTTT
>CAAKHC010011935.1:0-10403 GCA_901007825.1 Macroramphosus scolopax
AGTGAGACACATGTCCCCACAATGCAACAGTGAGACACATGTCCCCCACAATGCAAAGTGAGACACATGTCCCCACAATGCAACAGTGAGACACATGTTCCCACAATGCAACAGTGAGACACATGTCAAAAACACAGTTGTCTTCGCCCAAAGACGTCTCCAAAACATGCTTGCACTCATTAGTCCGTCCTCTCATCCACACAGACAGTAGTACGGTTTCTCACGCCCCCTAGTGGCCTGGAGGACTCACACTGCAGCACAGTGTGTGTGGTTGTTGCTGAGGACGCCGTCCTCCAGTGGTCCAATGAACGGTGACCTCTCAAAGTCATTCGTTGTTCTTTAAAGATGATAATTTCCACTTTGTGAAGGTAACGTGTTTTATCGTGTTTTATCGTGTTTCATCTCCGCTCGCTGATAATGACGCTGGAACTCACTTCGCCCTCTGATGTCCTCCACAGTTTTTCATTTCCTGCCCGCCTCTCTAATCACATAATCACCCAATATTTTCATTGATTTGTTCTTTTTTCGTGGGATGAGAAGGTCACCTCTCATCAGGCCAACGTTATCCGCTCCAGCAGGTCCTGACGCAGCGACCTGCAGACCGACGTCCGTACGGGTGATGACGTCATCTCAGAGCAGCAAGCTGAATGTCCTGCACATGATGTCAGAAGATTCTCAGAACCGAACACGTCTTTGTGGAGCCACCAATAAATGTTGTTGATTGAACGTGATGGACTGGAGAGACGACGCGTCATCAATCATCTCAACCTGGACTGTAAACTGACAATCTCAGCTGAAGTTAATCTGAAGTCAAACAACAGTTGATGAGCTAAGACGTTCTTTACACTTGCAGTATTTCAATATTGGACACATGATCAATAATCAGGTTATTTCATGATTCAGTGAATCAATAATAATCTCAGTCGTAGCTCAGCAGGATCCATCTGACATCCTGGATTAATCCAAATGAATTAATCCAGTTCATGACAGTCAGCTTTAATATTCACCTGAACATCCTCAGCAGCTCCTCCGGATCGCAGCCGTCCCATCCGGCTCCACACAGACATATTTCATGTTTATGTATATTTAATGGAAATTATAAATCAATCTTAACTGTAAATCGGTTCGAGATAAGCACCGCTTTCACATCACTTCCTCCACTCTGTCCAAGGTGACTGTCGCTCGCAGTCACTCGCATCCATCATTGCTGAGGTTTATTCAGGCTGCTGGATTATTCCAGCGAACCTCCGCAGGCTGCACAGAGCAGCAGGTCTGTACGTCCAGAGCTGATCCAGACAGGGGAAACATCTGGATGTGAAGAGGACGATCAGCAGGCTTCATCTCCTCCATCCCAGTGTCTGAGGGGAGGACGGGAGAAACAGGCAGGTATCTTCTGACTGTACGGCGTCCTCCGGCGTCCTCCGGCGTCCTCCGGCGTCCTCCGGCGTCCTCCGGCGTCCTCCGGCGTCCTCCGGCTGCTCAGCACTTCTGAGGCTGTAAATAAAAATAACAACAACTAGGTGATCCTTCACCGTCGTTCCACCAGCTCTGCAGGCGGGACTATGAACATCCATCATGTCCAACCTGCACGCAGCGCTGTGGTCAACACCACCAGGAGACAGGAGACAGGAGACAGCTGTCCCCCTCCAGTTTAAAGCAAGAAGTGACCTTCACATCAGCGGTAACACTTGATGGTCAGCAGGAAACGGCAGATTGTAAATCAGGATGACTGAAGGAGCTGCTGCTGCTGATGATGATGATGATGATGATGATGATGATGATGATGATGATGATGATGATGATGATGACGATGCAGAATTGTTCCTCTCTAACCTGACGCAGAAGATTCTCGTTACAGGAACGTCTTGGAAACACACAGCTGATTGGACCAATCTATCCGTCGCAGGTTTAAGGAAGCCTGTCGGGCGGAGGGGGGAATCACCTGTCTTATCTAGGAAAGCATATTTTCCATCATGCCTGATGCTAAAGAAGCTGCTATGCTAACATCTCCGAGGCTGCTTCCTGCATGAACCCTGGTGAGATGGACCCTCTGCTGAGCTCCCATCTGTCTGGAGAAACAAGCTGCCAAGGTTGTTCAGTGATCTGAAAGCATCCTCAGTCCTGATGAATCCACCTTGTGTGAGAAGTCGCTGAGTCTTCTTCAACCAAGTGAAGGTGGAGAGCAGCTAGCTGTTGTTAGCATGCTGGCTGTCTGCCGACGATTGAAGGACTTCCAGGACGAGGGAGCAGCAGGTCAGACTTCTCTGGTTCCTCAGGAACTACAAACATCACATGTTCAGACCCAGAAAGGACCCCCGGTGTTGTAGCAGGTGACCTCCGCCCTCACACGTCTCCACACATCCAGCTGTCAGACATTAGCTGTTTAATCGGACGGAAGCAGCTCTGATCGCTGATCAGGTCGGATTATTCCGCCGCAGCTCAGACGGTGAGTAATGGAGGGAAGAGCCAGCAGGCAGCCGGGTGATGAATGGAAGACGTGACCCAAGCCAATGAGAGGGAAAAGCTATTTTACATGATGCCACGCTGAGCAGCCTCCATTAAACAATACCCCCCCTTCATCAGTCACAGGTGAGGCCCCTCCGTCACTCGGTGATGGTAAATCTGATGATGTGGAACTCGCACATGTTTTCGGTTTATCCCAGTTCGGAGCTGCACTGCTTCTTGTTTGGTTCTGGTCAGGTTTTGGTTTCATTTTATATTTACGAAAACAAAAATAATCCGTCAGCTGTACGTTCATGGAGGTGAAGTCTGTGTGACTTCATCCTGTGGAGCCGTGGCCACAGGTCGGGTTGCCGTGGCGATGCTGGCGAACACATTCCAGTGGGACTCTCGGTTGGTGTTTGTCCTCCGGGGTGAACGGATGAAGTAGACCCAGAGGTCAGGAGGTCAGCAGGTCCCCCCCCCCCCGCTACGCCGCACACAAACAGCAGAGGAGCGAGAGACGAGTCGCAGTTCATTACAGGCCTGAGTGTATTTCCTCCTGGTCAACGGTGGTTCGGCCTCCAGTGGGAGAACAGAGGTCCAGAGATCAGAGACCCCGGCGACAGCAGGCGGCCGCCAGACGCTGGTCGGCGGGTTCATCTTCAATCTGTTCAGAGTCGCAGCCTTTAGCTTCCACACGAGGGGAAATCTTCCAGGGAGGGGGTTCATCTTCCAGGGAGGGGGTTCATCCCACAAACGGCAAGGAACCGGACCGACGGTAAAACTTTATTTACAAGTCACATTTCAGATAAGGAGAGACCTGCAGTCCGGCGACAGCTCAGTGTTACATCATCATTAGATAGCAGATAGGACGTGTTCCAAACTGCTCCAGAGGTTGGACGCTTCCTGAGACAGCAGTAAGTTATTGTCTGCTGATTGGTGCGTCCGTGGCAGCCGCCAGTCTGCTGCAGCTGGCAGGTCCACGGGTCATCTCAGCTCCATCTTCAATTACCTGAAACCTCCCAACCTGCAGCTATCTGCAAAGGCTGGATGAAGAGGAAGAAGAATATAAACGCTCCGTCTTTGTGTTCCACCGCAGCGCCGCCGCTGAGAGCTTCCACGGCGCCGTTCAAGGACCCGGTGCTCGGATGATCCGAGGCCACACGAGGAGGCTCTTAACACGGATCATTCTGTGGATGTTCAGCTTGTTTTTCCCCGACAGGATGGAAGATCAGGAAGAAATACACCAGGAGAGTCAAACATCTCGTTCTCACTTTGGTTTCTTTTCAAAAGCTTTTCAAATCATCACAGCTTGAATGGATTCAGTCACCTCGATACTAATTGAGTCTGAATGTTGCAGCCTGTGAAGTCTCAGGAAGAACCGGCGAGTCAGTGAGCTGATGTCTTCCACCGCCGCCTCTTCCTGCCGTCTACTGACGACCACAGTTAGCTTGCAAGATAGCGCTGGCTGACTGCAGGTGACTGTTTCCTCGGGGACCAGGTCACTTCTTCACCACCGACGATCGATGTGTTGTTATAGAGCGCCGCCTCCCTTTTGAGAAGGTCGGACGTTTCCAATTCAGGGCAGAAGAACAAGGTGACCTCAAAGCGTTGGATGCCTCAGACCTCAGTATCGCTCAGCCCCCGCACGCACGCACGCACGCACGCACGCACGCACGCACGCACGCACGCACGCACGCACGCGCGCACGCCTCCCTGATTCCCCTGGACATTCTGGCCCCGCCCCTTAAAGATATCCTGTGCAAAGGTCAGATGTCGGTTGTTGTTGACTTTGGACGACGTGTGATGTCTGTAGAGTTCGTCTCTATCTAACAGACACAAGGATGATCATGTGTGGCGGATACGAGTGTTCATCAAACAAGTGGACGTGTTGGGGTCTCGGGGGGGTTCAGTGGGCACCAATCTGAAGGGTTATTGGGAAGAGAAAGGAGACCTACAGGTCCACTATGAGGAACAGGAAGGAAACATCTGAACGTTAACTACTCTACAGGAACTAGAACATACATGTGATGGAGACAGACTGGCTGTGGATGTACACTGTACTAGATACATGTTGTATTCTGTCCCCTCCTGTGTACTATTATATATCTGGATATAATCAAACTGGACTTGGCTCTTCAGTTTATTGTCTGTGAGAGGAAACCTCCATCAACGTCTTTAATAATCCGTTCAGGTCCAAACCTGCAGCTTGAAGTCTGCTGACGTCTGATTGGAGCTTCAGAACGCAGCTTGTTACCGGAGCCTCTTATCTTTGTGCCCAAACATCTTTTACAAGCTCCAACATTGTTGTTTCTGATCAACGCGTAGGCCCGCCGCCGCCCCGCCGCCGCCGCCCCGCCGCCGCCGCCCCGCCGCCGCCGCCCCGCCGCCGCCGCCCCGCCGCCGCCGCCGCCGCCGCCCCGCCGCCGCCGCCCCGCCGCCGGTGATCCTCCCAGGACACCGGGACTCTAATCGCTGCCTCTTCACAGCAAACAAGTGAGAAATCAAGAAATCATGAGAAACAAACAGACGACTTGTGATTCTGTGCAGCCGCTGGCGTCATGACGACAAGCAGCTTGTGTGTCTGGAGGAGGCGGGAGGACGGACAAACAGACACCAATACAACCACACAGACACTGTTACTGTCCACCAACAGGCCGCCGACCTTCACATGGTGTCGTGGTTGACGACGGTTGGCGGGGAACAAACACATCGAACTGATCCTCACAGTTCGATTTCAGCTTGGTAACAAGTGACGGCAGTCGTACCGGCAGGGTTGTTCCTCGCCATGACAACGGCGAGCTCATAGACCAGCAATAATGATGAAGTGTGTCGGCTCGAGTGTAAAGAATATGAGAAGAGTATGAAATAAACCTTCTGAACATTATCAACAGAAGAAACTGTCGTGTTGTTTGCAGGCGAAGGTTCCTCCTCGAGGCCACATGCTGAACTCCTCCGTTCTTTCCACTCGGAGTTTATCTCTCTGAGCTTCTTATTTCTGCCGTACAAAGTGTTGAGCATCCAAATCCCCCTCACGCCGCCCCGAGTGACAGCAGCTCCGGGGAAAGTGTCAGAAATCGAATTTGCTCCGGCGGCTGTGTTGTGTGTGAAAGTCGACGCCGTGTCCTCCGGCCTCTCATCCGTCTCAGATTGGAAGAAACCAGGAGCTTTCTGATCACACCTCCGCTGTTTATCCTCACACAAAGCAACAAGGAAACACTTGGCTGGACACGGAGACGACCTGGGCTGGTTGGAGGTCAGAGCGCCTCACTCCAGAACAACCATCACACCAGAACAACCATCACACCAGAACAACCATCACACCCTGCAGCCTCACCCAGGCTTCACTACTGGTCGTCTGTCGAGGTCGTCACGCTCACACTTCCATCCTGCACCCGCTGCCTCATAACTCACAGTTGATGATGATGTCATCCAACCCAGAATTTAACATCGTGGCTTATTGGAGATAATGTAAGGAACGACTGAGGAACGACGACGATCAGCTGATGCTACAGGCGGGAAAACTGGCGCAAGGCTGAATCTGAAACGACAAGAAAAAAGGCCGGCGGTGAATTAACGATGACATGGCAGCCGTGGCCGTAGACAAGATAAACAGGATCTGAATCGACTGCCTGGTTGGAGTACAGCCCTAAGCCCCGCCCCCTGGTGGCTGGTTGCAGTACGGCTCGTTAGCCCGGTTTCTATTATTTCAGCTCGTTCTTATCACACTGATGTTGGTTCAAGTGTTCCTGATCAGTTAATCAGTCAATAAGTTTACTTGCGGCTATAAAAACAGGAAGTGTTGCTGCTCCATGTGAAGGTACGGAAGGTTCCGTACAGTGAGAGGAAGAGGAGGCATGCTGAGTGGAGACGACCGTCTTAGCATGTTAGCATTTGATATGAAGCCCAAACAGCCGGGGATGTTGATCGTAAAGGAAATATTTTTGGACCAATTCAACAGTGAAGATTTTAAATCCCTGAAGATATGAAAACTAAAGGGAACGTGTGAATTGAAAATCCATCTGATGTATGAGACATTTAAATCATGAGTTTGTAGGTGGCGCTAGAGGGCAGAACGTGCTCCAGAGCAGGATAGAAACAAGTTCACATGATGCCACTGTAATTAATCATCCGCCGGCTGAACCAACATCCTCCTGGCTGATTTCACAATGAATCCTCCACCTTCACAAATGTTTATTGACAGTGTTGCAGCGATCAGCGACGGGCGAGAGCAGCATTCTGTCCTGCAGCAGCTTCCTGCTTCAAAGTGTCTGTAACATGAATGATTCATGAGCAGCTGCCATTGTTTGGACTCTGTTGTGCGACGGCGGGCTGAAACAGCTTTTCTCTGCACAAGAACAACGGTGACGCTCTCAGCTCGACCTCGGCTCTGAGGCGGGAGGTGATGGCGACCTCGGCTGCAGATTCATCAGCACTTCACATCTCAAATTACATCTCTGTTTTCTGTTTCTGAGCAGGAGCTGAGACTGAATACAGACTGGGAACAGGAGAGACGTTCAGAGGACTGAACGTTCAGCTTATACTCTGATGCACTGACTTCTGTCTGTGGTTAGTTCAGTGTCTGTGGTTAGTTCAGTGTCTGTAGTAGCAGTGGAACAGTGTCTGTGGTTAGTTCAGTGTCTGTGGTAACAGTGGAACAGTGTCTGTGGTTAGTTCGGTGTCTGTGGTTAGTTCGGTGTCTGTGGTTAGTTCGGTGTCTGTGGTTAGTTCAGTGTCTGTGGTTAGTTCAGTGTCTGTGGTTAGTTCAGTGTCTGTGGTTAGTTCAGTGTCTGTAGTAGCAGTGGAACAGTGTCTGTGGTTAGATGATTTTCAGGGTCAAAGGTCAAACATGTTTGTTTTCCGCTCTGCTCGGCTCTGTCATGTTGAATAAGAAGAGGAACTTTTATCTTGACCGTTGTCATGGTGACGATAGTTTGAATCTGCTTGATCAAATATTTTTCCTTCATGAAGAAATCTATATTATATTATATATTTTTTACTTACAGAACAAAACAATGTAATATATTCTTGTTACCTACTGAGGAAGACGGCGCAGCAGAACTCGTCGAGTGTTTTCCGCACCAATAAAACCACAGAAGACCTGGTGTGGCTCTGTGGAGACGAGGGAGAACGTTCTCCAGGTTCTCCAGGTTCTCCACTCGTTGGGAGACGCCGTGGATATTTGACAATCGTGGAAGCAACACAGATTCTTTCAGCTGCTTCCTACAGTTTCAATTCTTCCTCAGATTTCTTTTTGTTCTGTTTTTTTGTTGTTTTCCAAAGTGTCTGATACTTTTGTTTCTTTTATTCTATTTTCTGAAATGTTCTGCGCCTCGCGACGCCGTCCGTTGTGTGTTGTTCAGTGTATTTCTCACTCGTAATTAGCAGTAATCTCATGGTATCGTCTGCGATCCGGCTGCTTTCTTTACCGTATTAAGCTTTCAGACAGAAATAGTCCTCATCTTTGCAGTTTCTCACCACTGTCGCCTTCATGATTTATTCCCTTGAAGCTGTGTGGATCCTCAGGGGAGCGTCATAAATAACTTAACGCTCTCTTGATCTGCGTTGCATTTAATTACATCAGCATTGTTATTTACAGTGTGAAATCATTAAAATAGCCTAAAGAAACCCAATCAAGTGGTATTTTTAACATCTCCACCAGCAGGATGTCGGTGGAACACAAGAGGCAGCTCGATGCCTCCTCATCTTCACATGGAAGCTGAACTATAACTCAAAGCGTCCGCACACACACACCCAAAGTTTTCTTTCACAGAGAGACTTCGGTTTTGAGGATTGTGGAGGAGCTTTGAAGATCATGTAAAAGATGGAAGTAGAACCTGTTCAGCTCCGTGAAGGAGAGCCTGCAGTGTAGCCCGGGAGAAACAGGACGTGGAGGCTGATGTCTATTTTCTGTGCAGGCGGTTCCTCCTGCCGAGTCTCCGAGGACAAAAGACACTTCTGCTCTCGTTAACTTCTTAAAGACATGTTTGATTCTTTGTCTTCAACATGAGCTGAAACTGATGTAACACGCAGACACGGAGCTACAGCAACAGGTCCCATGATGTCCCACGATGACCTCCAGGTGATGTCCTGACCATGTCCTGACCATGTCCTGATGATGTCCTGACCATGTCCTGACCATGTCCTGACCATGTCCTGATGTCCTGACCATGTCCAGATGATGTCCAGACCATGTCCCGATGATGTCCTGACCATGTCCTGATGATGTCCTGACCATGTCCAGATGATGTCCTGACCATGTCCTGACCATGTCCTGATGATGTCCTGACCATGTCCTGATGATGTCCTGACCATGTCCTGATGATGTCCTGACCATGTCCTGAATGTCCTGATGATGTCCAGATGATGTCCTGACCATGTCCTGATGATGTCCTGACCATGTCCTGATGATGTCCAGATGATGTCCTGACCATGTCCTGACCATGTCCAGATGATGTCCTGACCATGTCCTGACCATGTCCAGATGATGTCCTGACCATGTCCTGATGATGTCCTGACCATGTCCAGACGATGTCCTGACCATGTCCTGATGATGTCCTGATGATGTCCAGATGATGTCCTGATGATGTCCTGACCATGTCCTGATGATGTCCTGACCATGTCCTGATGATGTCCTGACCATGTCCTGACCATGTCCTGATGATGTAGTCACCTTCCATACATGTCCTCATTCTGAAACGTCCCCTTTGATTGGACCACTTTGAACACGTCTCTTAAATAGAGATATTTAAGTTAACCTAACTTAATACGAGTAGACGTATTGTAGTTACGTTAAAAACCTCAGTTTACTTTCTTTATCTTGTTAATTGAATTTGTGGGCGTCGCTGCTGCGACATCACGTCTGCTGCTTGGCTGGAACAATTACATTTCATTTATAGAACCACAAATCAAAAGTCTCTTTGTCCCGGGTGCCACGGTGAGTTCACAACCAGAGAAATAAAAGCCTGATTAGAGCCGGGATTTGAAGGTCACATTCTGACCGTCAAACGGCTCCAATGAGGCTCTGGAGGCCAGACAGAAAAAAAGAGTTGTGAATGTTGCAATGAGGCCGGGCAGCAGCGAGGCGGGTCGCCGCTCGCCGCTGTTGTATTTTAAAAAGGGCAAACTCTGGCGAAGCGAAGGGCAGCCTCTCAGGCCTCCCAGCAGCCCTCAGAGCGCCTCGCCTCGCCTCGCCTCGCCTCGGCCCCCCAGGCTGCAGGCTGCACAAGTCCCCGCTGATGAAGGGGCCCACACACCAGCGCATATCTAACCTTTATGACAAAGTGACGAAGAAAGACGTCCTTGAGGTTGTCCCAACATCCTCCGCAGTTTTAGACTCAAGAAAAGATTTGGAGCAGAAGCTTCATTTCTATTTGCATGAAATAAAAACTTGTTTGTGGTTTGACTTCTTCGACTTGTGTATCAATTATTTACATTCAGCAGTTCTCTCTTTCTGGTTCTAACATTAAACACTTTGCAGTTATTACCAGTGGCCACAGGTGGCGCTAACATGTGGCGCCGTCCCCTCACACCGTACACTGCATGATCAGTGACCAAAAACACTCCAGGATAAATGGAGATATTTCTTTCATAAACTACATTTCCCATGATCCTCCACTGACTGACCTGCTGTCCCAGTGAAGCAGATCGGAGTGTCTGATTGAAAAGCACCGAGTGTTGTATAACAAGCGCTGGAGGACGACTGACGGAGGAGATACGGGGTGTGAATGTGACATCAGCAGGCTGTCGGCGACACAAACGTCCCCACGACGAAGACGCTGCTTCGTTAGTGAAACGATGGACTGGCCTCGTCTCGGCCACTGTGGTCAGAGAGTCACCTCAATCAGCAGGTCGTCCTTTATTCCTGACATTACTATATATATATATATATTATTATGTATATATTATGTTTCCTGGACGTTTCCTCTCCTTTCAGAACATGGTCTCACTACTTGGTTGCT
>CAAKHC010011946.1:0-11275 GCA_901007825.1 Macroramphosus scolopax
CACACACATCACTGTAAGATCACTGATCGATTGCAAACAAGCTAACATATTATTCGCTGTTCTTTCTGACAGTTTGCCGAGTCGTTCCAGTCGAAGGATGAAGAAGAGAACTCGATGCACAACACGGTGGTGATGTTCTCCACCTCGGACAACTTCACCCTCAGACAGGTAGTTTGTCATCTGCACTGGGGCTGCTATCCGTTATTGATCTGACACCAATAGGCTCTTTTTCTTGCGTCACTAAGACGTTCAAGAAACATCAGCTGTGGGAATTTGTACCATCCTCCAAAACGTCATCATATATCCGGACCAGGACACCATAATCTAATTTAAATCAATGATTTTATCTTGATCTGAAAATATGAAAGATAAAAAGTGATCAAAGAATAAAGTGACATGTAGATGAAGAAAACCTGATGTTGGACGACAGCATCTAGTACATGTTTGATCAGGACTCTTCCTAATCCCTGTTGTGAATGTGTAGGACATGTGTGTGGTGTGCGGAAGCTTCGGTCAAGGAGCTGAAGGTCGACTGTTGGCGTGTTCGCAGTGTGGACAGTGTTACCATCCCTACTGTGTAAATGTCAAGGTCAGTGCATGCTCACACGCTGTTTCAACGATTCTGAGGTCTTATTAAATTAACTGGATTATTTGTTGAATCCAACCAAAGGGTAGAGCTGATGACTGTCAACGAGTCTTCCTGTAGCTCTCTTCTACAATCTTATTACCCTTCACATTTACTCTTATCTTTTGCCTCCAATGTCATTACTTTGGTGTGTGTATTTCAGATTACACGAGTCATCCTGACCAAAGGGTGGCGCTGTCTAGAGTGTACAGTGTGTGAGGCATGTGGCGAGGCCAGCGACCCTGGGCGCCTGTTGCTGTGTGACGACTGTGACATCAGCTATCACACGTACTGCCTGGACCCGCCCCTCAACACGGTCCCCAAAGGAGCCTGGAAGTGCAAATGGTGGGTCCACCTGTCAATCCTCTGTCTCTTTGTGTGTTGTCTCCAAGTGTGTGTTCTCCTCTCTAACAGTGTGTGTTTTCTCCAGGTGTGTGTGGTGTATACAGTGTGGCTCCGCCTCCCCTGGGCTGCGCTGTGATTGGCAGAGTAACTACAGTCGCTGCGGTCCGTGTGCCAGTCTGAGCCACTGTCCACTCTGTCAGAGACAATACGCACATGATGACCTCATTCTGCAGTGCCAGCAGTGTGATCGGTAACACACACACATACACACACACACACACACACAAGAAACCACTTTGTTAGGTGATGTTGCACTGGCCTGTTGGTGAAGATCATATGTGATAAAATCATGAAATATCTTTTGACATTTATGTGTGTATGTTACACTTCCCCACTAAACATCTGCTGGTTATTTAAGACTAAACATGTTATTGTGTGTGTGTAGGTGGGTGCATGCTATTTGTCAGGGTCTGCACACTGAAGACGAGGTCGAGGTCGCTGCTGATGAAGGCTTTGACTGTTCGCTGTGCAGGACTCACAACCGTAGCTCCTATGGTACGCACGGACGGACGGACGGACGGACGCACACACACACACACACACACACACCATCTGGTTGCAGTGCATTGTGAGATAAAAACACATCATACATTGGTTGTGCTGCTCTATCAAACAATAGGCAGCCGTTGTGGAGGCAACGTATAAAACTGAGCTTTGTTCACATTGAATTCTACAATGTTGCACAGCGATGATGAGCCGATTAATAGATTATTTATTGATTGCTTGTTGAAGTTGCATCAGAGATCTGATCTCATTTCCATTGTTTGATTATTTATTGAGCGAACGATTAGTTTTTTTTTTCAGACTTTATTGTCATTCACACAAACACAAATTGAACATATGAACGAAATTTCGTTGCATCTTTTCTCCGACGGCATTTTCATTTAAATAAGAAATATAAATATAAACAAGTATAAAAAACTAAAACACTGCACACTTATTGCACTTATATTTACACCTGTAAGATAAATTATTGCACTTAGATCTATATACATTTTGTGCACCTCCATCATCCATGTTCATGCATACAGTACACCACCCACCTCCATCATCCATGTTCATACATACAGTACACCACCCACCTCCATCATACATGTTCATGCATACAGTACACCACCCACCTCCATCATCCATGTTCATACATACAGTACACCACCCACCTCCATCATACATGTTCATGCATACAGTACACCACCCACCTCCATCATCCATGTTCATGCATACAGTACACCACCCACCTCCATCATCCATGTTCATACATACAGTACACCACCCACCTCCATCATCCATGTTCATGCATACAGTACACCACCCACCTCCATCATACATGTTCATGCATACAGTACACCACCCACCTCCATCATCCATGTTCATACATACAGTACACCACCCACCTCCATCATCCATGTTCATGCATACAGTACACCACCCACCTCCATCATACATGTTCATGCATACAGTACACCACCCACCTCCATCATACATGTTCATACATACAGTACACCACCCACCTCCATCATACATGTTCATGCATACAGTACACCACCCACCTCCATCATCCATGTTCATACATACAGTACACCACCCACCTCCATCATACATGTTCATGCATACAGTACACCACCCACCTCCATACATACACATACTTGCATACTCACATACCTTCCTAGAGGTAACAATAATGTTAGTGATCAGTATTCAACTATAGACTGTGCATGTGAAAGTTATGAATCCATTTGTGGCTCCAGACGGAGTTGATGATGTGGCTTTGTCGGGGTGGGATGGACAATAACATTTGTATGCTTGTGTGTCTCTCTCTCTCTCTCTCTCTGTCTCTCTCTCTCACTGCCTCTGTCTCTCTCTCTCTCTCTCTCTCTCACTGCCTCTGTCTCTCTCTCACTGCCTCTGTCTCTCTCTCTCTCTCTCTCTCTCTCTCTCTCTCTGTCTCTCTCTCTCACTGCCTCTGTCTCTCTCTCTCTCTCTCTCTCTCACTGCCTCTGTCTCTCTCTCACTGCCTCTGTCTCTCTCTCTCTCTCTCACTGTCTCTCTCTCTCTCTCTCACTGCCTCTGTCTCTCTCTGTCTACTCTGTCTCTCTCTGTCTCTGTCTCTCCTCTCCTCTCGCTCTCTTTCACACTGTCTCTCCCTTTCCCCTCCCTCCCTCCCTCTCTCAGGGGGGTCAGATGTTTCAGATTCTCCCTACATGGTTCAGATTGTCTCCAGGATCAGAGAACCAGGTGAGTCAGTGGGACAGTCACTTGGGTTTTTCGTCTAATTTCACTCAAAGTTCCAGTTCAGCTGCTCTGAGACAGGAAGTACCATAAAAGGGGAGGGGTTTAACCATCTCAGCTCCAAACAGTTTGTCGACTAGTTTGACTTCCTGTGGTTAACTTTTCACTGCACGTATACATTTCAGTTGATGGAAAGGTCACAATTATGCCAAGAAATACTCGGACAGCGCGACCCCGACATGTGGAAGAAAAACAAGTTCCCAAAATATAACGAGGGAAACACAGGTCACTCTAATATGTGTGTGTGTGTGTGTGTTTGTGTCTCTGTGTGCACAGACACCAAGACATACACCCAGGACGGAGTGTGTCTAACGGAGTCGGGTCTCTCTCACCTTCAGTCTCTGGTTGAGCCGCTGACATCGCCACGCAGGTATCGCAGGTAAACAAGTGAAAATACTGTAGATCCACCTGTGATCAATGTCATTGATCCTGATAAGTTGTATGTCCTCATTAATAACTGATCATTTGACAGGATTAAGTCCTTTCTTTTCCTATCAATAATAACTGATTTTATTAACTGTCAATCACTGTCCAGTTATATATTAATAGATATGTGATTAGTACATCTGATTATTGATCATGTCATCTGTGAAATCCAGAGATTATGAATCATTTGTATTAGAATTGAACGTACGTTAAGGAGTCGCACAGGTCAGAGCAGATGAACAGACGCCATGACGACGTGAATGAATCCCGCTGTGAGAAACCTCAGCGCTGACCAGCTGCTGTTTCCTGTTGGTGCTGCAGGTGTAAGCCCAAACTGAAGCTGAGGATCATCAACCAGAACAGTGTGTCTGTCCTGCAAACCCCACCTGACCCTGACCATCCCACTGAGCAGGACCACAGCAGAGGTCAGAGGTCACACACTCGCCTTTGGTTCGCCTGATAATCTCGATGCTGCCTCAACCTGAACCCACTTCTGTAAACATGTCTGACTCTCTGCAGGTGATTTGGACTGTGAGATCAAATCGGATTCTAGTCCTGAGCGAGACCACGCCCCTGATGATGATGTCACTAAACCTGAGGTTACCGATGGCAACCAAAAGAGGAAGAGGAAACCCTACAGACCAGGTGAGGAAGCATCACGTGTGACTCACGTCTGTCTGTCTGTCTGTCTGTCTGTCTGTCTGTCTGTCTGTCTGTCTGTCTTCATTGCTGCCTTCCTGTCTGTCTGTCTTCATTGCTGCCTTCCTGTCTGTCTGTCTGTCTGTCTTCATTGCTGCCTTCCTGTCTGTCTGTCTGTCTCTCAGGTATCGGGGGATTCATGGTGCGTCAGCGAGGAGGGAAGGCCGGTCCGAGTCGAATTAAACTGTGCAGGAAGGATTCACCAGAGACGCTGCTGGGCCGGGACGAAGGTAAGACTCACCTTTACCTGCCTAACATTTCATCACCTTAATTAGCTGAACATCATAGCTGGAGTAAAAAATAATAATCTTGCTGTTCTAATATGATCATCACAGACGTTACCATGGAGATGACAGCCGGCCAGGCGATGGAGAAGGTAAAGAAGAGATACAGAAAGAAGAAGACAAAGCTCGAAGAGACTTTTCCTTGTTATCTGCAGGTAAGACAAACACACACACACACACACACACACACACACACACACACAATCTCAGCATTCTGATTGGCTGTTCCTGCCTGTGTGTCCAGGAAGCGTTCTTTGGTCGGGATCTTCTGGATTGCAGTAGACAGGTGTACAGGAGGGCGGGGCCAGAGGCGCCAGGTGCCAACCATTCAGGAGCAGGTGCGAGGAATGGCACTGCCCCTTCAGGTTTGCCTGCAGGCACCATGGCAATGAACAGAAATCAGGGAACACTGCGTGAGTTTGAGTTTTTTATGATTTTATTTCTCATCTTTCACTTGGTGTGTTTGTGAATCACGTGTTTGTCGTCATCCAGCCATGTCGGAGGACGCGCTCGTTGATCTGTGTGATGTTCTCAACACTGACCCTCACATATTGGCCACAGGTACACACACACACACACACACACAGGTACACGGTGGTACACACACAGCGAGCATGTATCATCACTCAGCCGTCATTCATCACCGGTGTTGTTTGTTTCTGCTGTTTCCTTCATGAAACCGTGTTTGTTGTTTATTGACCAGCTGTTTGTTTGTTGTCTAATTCAACAAGTCAAACGTGTTGCAGCTTTAATACCTGCTGACCAAACAGTTCAGGAACCTCTGAAACAGAAAGAAAGGATGAATTAAAAAACAGGCCAATTTATATCCTGATATTCTCTGAAGGTTATTTACCCCCAGAACGTTTCTCCGGTGGCTGGCTTGTTGGCAACAAGATGGATGTTTCCCGCCGCTTCCTGTTTATGTGCTAAGCTAAACTTTTTCAGGTCACCAGCTCTTGTTCCTGACTGGTGGATCCAGTAGCTTCCTTTCCGGCCTCTGATTGGTTTGTTTGTTTTGTAGGCCCGTTCCAGGTGGAGCACTCCCCCTCTCTGTTTGGTAAGACTTCACTGGACGATCTTCTTCTACTTCCTATTTAGCTTTTAATAACCAATAACTTTAAATTCCTGCGCTGTTTCTTTTCTTCCAGATAACATGACTTCTTCTGCTTCCTGTGTCCCGCCTTTCTTCTCACATCAGGTTTTATACTATCTGTCTGTCTGTGTCTTTCAGCTGGTCCGGATATTAACTCCATGGCGGACGACGAGTCGTTGACCTCTGTCCCAACAGGAAGTGGTGGGCGTGGCCAGAGGGCGCTGCAGGAGGAGCCTCTTGACGCCATCTTGAGCCCTGAGCTTGACAAGATGGTGACAGACGGTGAGTTTAGACCTGCAAGGCAGAGTTAAAACAAAGTGTCTCAGCTTCTCCCACAACTTCAATTAGCGGTGAGTTACGGATGCTTTCGAAGGTGGAATAACTTCAAACTTTTGTGAGCTCTGTTTGATCTAAAGAGTCCAACACTACTCAATTTCTTAAAGTTGACAAAGTGCAAAAGTGTGTAAACGCACACATCTCCAAGTTTGAAGCATTAGTGGCACCAACAGGAACCTTGGTGGAAAGAATTAGGAGACTGTCACTTCCTTCTCACCAGCCTTCATCCAGAACATCCAGAAGGTTCTTGAGTTTTCATTGTGATCCTGATCATTGATGTTGTTTGTCTCCAGGTGACATCCTCAGCAGACTCTACAAGATTCCAGGTAAGACTGCTGATGATAATCCAGCCAGTCCAATAAATCAACCAATGAGACTCACCAGAAATGTGTTTGATCAAACGTGTGTGTGTGTGTGTGTGTGTGTGTGTGTGTGTGTGTGTGTGTGTGTGTGTGTGTGTGTGTGTGTGTGTGTGTGTGTGTGTGGTGTGTGTGTGTGGGGGTGTGTGTGTGTGTGTGTGCAGAGCTGGAGGGGAAGGATGTGGAGGAGGTTTTTACTGCTGTTCTCAGTCCAAGAAGTAGCAACCAACCAGAGCAGATTCAACATACACACACCGTTGCAGGAAGCAAGACACACACTCAGCACACAGGTACACACACACACACACAGAGCAACACATGTACACACACAACACACACACACAGCAATAGATGTCTCTGTACCTGCAATGCAAACACACTCAGTTGTAAAGATGAAGGACAGACGACCCTCGTCTGTCTGATGCTTCGTTCTGTGTGGCGCCGCAGGAGAAGGACGTGGATCCATTGTGTTGTTCTCCTGTCAGCAGCATCTGGTGTGTTTCCTGGTCTTCCGCTGATGAACGGCATGATGGGAGCGGCTCCTCACTTCTCTAACACTCCAACGATGTCCAACAGCACCCAGGTTCCTGCAGTCTTCAGGATGCCCCCTCCTGAGGGAGCCGAACTTGACTCCGCCCCCGGCCCGGTCAAACCCTATCAAGCGTCCGGAGAGGGCGAACAGGATCCGATGTCGACTGCTCAGAGGGGCACGTTGAAGTGGGAGAAAGAGGAGACTCTCGGGGAGCTGGCAACAGTTGCTCCGGTGCTCTACTGCAACACCAACTTCCCCCAACTGAGGGACCAGTATCCTGGTACACACACACCTACACACACACACACACACACACACACACACACACACACACGCTGATGGTTGAGGGAGACACAAAGCCTCTGAACTTGTGTGTGTGTTTTGTAACTCTCTTCCTTTGTGTGTCAGACTGGTCGACTCGAGTGAAGCAGATCGCTAAGCTGTGGAGGAAGGCGAGCGCTCAGGACCGAGCCCCGTACGTGGTGAGTTGATCTGGATGACGTAGTGACGTCCGTTACCTTCAAGCTAATGTTGATTTCTAAGTGAATCAATGCTACGAGCTAACTGCCACACGTCTTCTCCTGGAATCTTGTTGATGTAGCTTACGGCATTTTCGGGAGTAACGACACCTCCACCTGAACGATTGGAGACTTTTTGTGAGGCTGTTGACTTTTAGTTTTTAGCGTTGTTGAGTTCTCCACGTCTTGCTGCTTTCCGACTCGTTTGAGCCGACTCGTCATGTGGTGTCTCACTGTGTGAGCGTCTCGCTTTCGCTTTGTGACTCAGTGGAATTCTTTCTGACAGCAAAAAGCGCGGGACAACCGGGCGGCACAGCGCATCAACAAGGTGCAGCTGTCCAATGAGCCACTTACACGCCTTCAACTCTCGCATCCACCGCTGGGGCTTTATGAGCCGGTTTCCATGGAAACGGAGGCATTCAAGGACCCACTGAGGCCCAGAGAGTCACAACAGGAGCAGGAGTGGAAGTTCAGACAGGTGAGCAGGCTTTAACCGCAATTATCTTCAACACATCATCAACTCATTGACTCGATCCAGAGAGAGAAATCAATACCAGACCGCCGTTTAACACCGCAGTGCCGTTGAAGACCGACAATTTTCGCCATTGAAGATCGACCGCAGCGGCGCTTAAGACCGACCATTATTGGCGTTTAAGACTGACCGTAGCGGCATCGAAGACTGACAGTAGCGCCGTTACACACCAACAGTATCTGTTCATACGAATACAATCAATACAGACAATGTAGTCCGTCAATCGAGATGATTTAACTTGTTTCTTCATCAAGACTGGATGTTGTTGCCATATACAACAAACTAAAGCAGAAGAGCTCCTAAATAAATGTTAAACATCATCAAATATTCCTGCGTCTTTTAGAAGGAAATCTCCATGAATGTCTCGAAGTTAAAGAGAAAATAAGTTGTTGTTTTTTGCGAGGCGACTCGTGTCTCCTGACTGGACGTTACCATGGGGACTTTCAGGTTTGTCCGGTTACTGCGTCAGGATGCTGTTGGTTTCGCTCTCTGTGTTGTAACCATGGTAACCATCAGGCTGCATGTCAGGGGGATGCAGAGACTACGTGGATGATTGGGGGGGTCATTGTGGTTTTGATGAAGTGTGATGATGTGCATGCCTGCTGAACGTCACTCACTCCAACTAATATCTCTGATGTAATTGTCATTGACAAGGGAGAGGTAAATGACAGATGGGCAGCCGGTAAGAAGAGGCAGCAAAATCTCCCCCAAAGCAAAGTCCTAAAATCACCAACAGATAACGATTGTCCCTACCAGGCATCTGTAGCAGGAGGTGGCAAACAGGCTCTGGTAAGATCTCAAGGCAAACCTGTTCGAGGCAGACTTACTGGATCCACGACGCTCTGAAATCCTCTTCTTGTCTGGGCGCGGTCCCACGCAGGTCCCAACCGCTTTGGTCGTCAGTAAGCCTGGAGGGCGACAGTTGATTGATTAATCGATTGATAAGTACTTTTCCATCCTGATCAGTAACCAAAGTCGCTGGATCTCCAGAGGAAGAGAAACAAGTTGCAGCTATTTGCAGCAGAGCAGCAATTCCTCCACATGAAGGCCGGCTCCTCCACCGCGTCATGCGTCAGGCAACAGTAACAGTCGTCGGGATAATTCAAAAGTCCAGAAAACATCTGTTTACCGGAGGAAGCAGAACCGGTTACTAACATCACGTTTGTTTAAACAAAATACAAAATACACACAAGACTTTCTGGTTGTTTCTGTTATGCTAATGATTTGAACCGTCAACCTGCAGGATCAAATCATTAGCATAACTCTGCTGTCAGCCCAAAGACTGTATGAGATAAGGCGCCATCAGTTTACAGATGTTCGTGTGCAGACTCGAGCGTCATAACATTCCGCTGGGAAAGAGACGGTAACCAGCGTGTCTACCGTGACCCGCTGATTGGACCCGTTCTGAAGAGGGATGTTGGCAGGTCTTTGTACAGTGTGAATGAGGTCTAACTGGAACCTGCAGGACAGAAATTCTGACACTGGCAAGCGTGTTTGCGAGACCGAAGGCCCAAAGAGGATTTCAGACATGTGGGTCCAGGTCTTGGTTATCGTTTCTGGGCCAAAGTACTTGTAAGGATTCAAAAAGCAGTAGAGGTTTTGGGGTTCGATCTGACGCCAGCAGTGAACACGTCACTGACAAAAAAAACAAACCTGTACATGATTCCGGCTCAGTAAAGATAAAGTGGAATTGACCCAGAGTCGGTGTCCCAGGCCTGAGTCTGTCTCAGAACGGACTGATGTTCTGATGAAGGGTACTGCCTCGCTTTGAATGTCTGAAGGTCTGCTGAGCTCCTTCATCAGCCGAGGAACCGGCCCACCATCGTCCCACTCTCAGGGGACTTCCTGTCACATCCATCCACTGTTTATGGTCACAGGAGCTTTTAGACGGCGTGATCGGAGCTTTGTGTTTGTTGCTTTGTGTTTGTTGTGTGTCTTGATGATAACTTACAGTCGTCATGTACACGGATAAGTTTTTTTACGCGCTTTTAAAATACAGCGCTGCTGCGTTTGCTCAAGTGTTCAAACGTCACTCAGGGTTTCTCTTATGCTGAAGAAAAACCTGAGGTAGAAGCTCCAAATGACACACACACACACACACACACACACACACAATCCTCCGGTCAGAGAGCGTCTGAAGTTCCTTAAAGTTTGACCAGTTTGTGCTCATCATCTAGCTTCTAGAGTTTCCAGGAGGACGCGCTGCAGAGCTCCTCTCCTTGTTGTCCATCCTTTGTTTGGTGATTCCATGTTACACTGCTATTTGAATGGAACTCGGCCACAAACAGAACAGAATCGTTCATTTAATCTGACTTGGACAAACAAACCTTGCAAAGATTCGATGGATTCAGAAAATCCAGAGACCATGTGACAGGAAGTTTAGGAGGTGCCCCGGTCTGAGAGCTTGACCACGTGTCTGGACCGGTTCCCTCCAGTGGGTCTGGTGAAGGACGAGTGCGGCGTCACATTCACTGTGTGTGTCACTGCAGGTGTGATGAAACAGGTGAGAGACAGACAGGAAGTAGCTGTCCGCAGGTGACTGTAAAGCCCCCAGACCCTTGAACCATCTCAGCACCACCAGAACTAGAACCACAGGAGGACTACAGGGCAATGCGGGTCGAATCAGGACATGTCTGAGGGTCTAAATCTGTGGTAGTTCTGCTGTGGTTCTGGTGTCCCCTGCACGCTGACGTCATCATCCCCACATGTACTGACAGCGAGAGAGGGACAGCCAGCATGACGAGCCACCATGTCATCATGTTTAACACCACATGTAGCGACCAATCAGCACGCTGACGCTGTCACTCTGTGTTTGTCCTCCTGCGTTGTTCCGTGTCCTCTGTTCTCTTCTCGTTTTTAGCAAATGCGTCAGAAGAGCAAACAGCTCGCCAAGATAGAAGCCACTCAGAAGCTCGAGCAGGTGAAGAACGAGCAGCTGCTTCAGCAGCGGCAGCAGCAGCTCATAGCCAATCAGAGCCCTGCGATGGCGGTCACACAGCAATCTGTCGCCGGGGGCAACGCTTCCCCTCTTCAGCTCCCGGCCGCCAGACCGTCGAGTTTAGGAGTAGCTGACGATGTCTTCCTCAGACCCCAAGCTCCTCCCCCCTCCGGCTTCTCCTCACTCCCTCAATCCCCTAAATCCACCTCACCCCTCCACCAGCCCCCATCCTCCCCCCA
>CAAKHC010011950.1:0-12992 GCA_901007825.1 Macroramphosus scolopax
GGGGGGGGGGGGGGGGGGGGGGGGGGGGGGGGGGGGGGGGGGGGGGGGGGGGCTTGACCGCGACACACATCGCCCTCTGATCCCGGCACTTATCAAAAGAACTTCGAGTGCTTGTGATAATTTCTGCAAACATCCAGAAATAGGCTGCTGTCCATCAATCCGTGGCCCAGTTTGTGTGGTGTCTGTCGGGGCATGCAGCGCCATATGAAGCCAGCTTTGGTGCACATGGTTGGGGTGCCGACGCTCGGCTGACTGGATCCCCGCCAGGGTTTAAGTAATCTGTTTTCACAGCACTCTGTAAACCACTTAAACACTAGGTGTTGTTAAGTCTTATGATCTGGGCGCTCATTAACCATCGTTCTGGCAGGTCCGCCCTCTCACCAGCGACAAAATGCTACGTCACATTCAGGAAAACCTCCAGGGTCATTTTCAAAAAAAGGGAATCGTTTAAAAAAGGACAGTTTTGTGGACAGTTTGGTGATTAGACAGATTATCCACAATCAGACATCAGAGCGTGTGTGACTCAGAAGTCGGGGTGATGATTGAAACCCCGATTTCCTCCCGTAAATCAATGATCAAAGACTCTGCTATAGAGTAGGTTTGTATTGTCTAACAAATGAACTCTGACTGCTTGAGCTCCTCTCAAGATCGATGTCAGGTAGGACGAGTCTGAAGGAAGCAGCAACCCTCCGTATGTACCTGTTTCACATGGAGCCCTGACATTCCAAACACAGGAAGCCCGCCTGCCTTCATTTCGTTAAGTCCTTTCCATCGAGTCTTTAGCCGACATCTTTAGGAAATGAAATGCGGCACCGAGTAATTTTTCACAGTAGTTTGGTCAAGGGCAAAGTCAGCGGCCCGGGGATCATCGGTGAAGCTTTTAATCCCGCACTGTGCCCGTTTTGGAAGCAGGAACCTCTGGCTGGTACAGCCTGTTGACATCAGGATCAAACACATGAACTGTAAAGTTATTTGAGCTTATGAAACCCACCGCGAGGTAGATCCAGTGCACCTTCAGGGACGGCACAGCCACGCATGAGGGTCCAGTAGTTGACTCAAACTGTGGGATCACCCCTTAAAAAAAACATCTGAGCTGCTTAGAAAAGATCACTTGTTCCCAAACTAAACTTGGAGGAAACTCTGAACGGGCTCGACGTACAAATGAACATTCCTAGGTTTGAATAAAGTGTAATATTAGACCTTAAGCTATAGCGGAACCCTATGATGTCATATAGTGAACCAGAATGCTCATTTCATCATTTGATGGAATTCTTAGAACAATAACGTACAAATGGGAACCATGTCGCTAGCTAACGTCATCTATCAACGTTAAAGGACCTAAATTTGAGGTAATACAGAGACGTTCTGTCTCGTACTGACACAAAAGGGTGTCTGGTACGCAGGTTTCAGAGGACGAGGGCCCTGGCAACGACGTGCGCTATATGGCTAATTGGGCATTAAGAATTTGGGTAATCGGTAACTCTGGTGATGTCACAGGTGGGCACCTTCCCTCACCATGGCAACCCAACAAGTGACAGGAGGTTTTCAGGAGGTTAACAAGGTAAAAGGAAAACCAATAAAAAGAGGAAGTCAATTATGAAATAATTCTAATTGTCAGAACACTCATTAAACAATTAAATAAGCACAACATAAAACATATGTACAAGACACCCGGTCCGATTGTCCACAACAGGTCAAAGAGATGTAACATCTGCCTACAATAGCTCAGACAGACAGAAAGGAAACTCCACCAGGGCGAAACCGTGAATGGAAATCTGAAAGTGTGCTGAGTGTACACAGAAGTCCACCTGGAGGCTTCTGAGATTTAGTGAAGAAATAAAAGAGAAGTCTCGTTATATGTACAACATGCCAACGCTCAGCTCACTTAACAATGTGGAGCGCGAAACCACCAGACAGTTTTTCCAGTGTCATTTTAAAAAATTCTTGCCGCACTTAAGTCGAGTTACTGAGAATCTATCCGATAATCTGTGGAGGGGAAAAAGAGCTGCAGAGGATAATCTGACACCGTTATAATTCTCAAACTGGTTCCCACTTGGACCGGCCCTGATTCCTGTGTGAGAGCGCTGCACAAAACCCTGTCCAAACACACCGTCCGTGTGTCCTCATCGTTCTAATTCCACAGTTATGAGACGGCTTAAGGCTGTCAGAAGTGGACCGTTTCTGTCTTTCTGCCAGCGACTCTGCGAGAAGCATTCCTCTCTAATAACAGGGGAAGTTACACGAAAGGTCCACACAAACACTTAAGCAGGAGAAAACACCCAAACTAAATTCGGGCCTTTTATTAAAGGCGGGCGAAAGCTGTGATCTTCAACACAACACACAGACCAAAAGACTAAACGTGAAAATTCTCCACTTGGCCCAACTTTGGGGGAAAGTCTGGGTGGGACGGGGGCAATAAACAGAGACGAATATATGATGAGGGTGTTGTATTCTGAAGCAGCGTGTTCTGCTCCGGGTTTACGAGAAGCTCCGTGTAAGCTTAAAGAAAACAGAAAAGAGTCAGCAGTAATGACTTCATCTGACCCCTTCAAAGTATTGAGGCAGCCACTTTCCTCCACTCTAGAGCTGCACATACTACCTGGTACAGGGAACTCCGTCAAGGTTCTAAGCAAGGTGAGACGACACTACAAACTGCAGACTTCTGATCACCACCAGAAGCATCGTTGTGTTATTGTGCAACAACCATTGTATTGATTATCAACTCCAGAGCAAACACAACTCTTCTCAGAGAGCTACACTCCATGCACTCTTTTCTCCGTCTCCAGAAACAGAAATCCTCGTCTTTCTTTCAATTCATTAAAACAATAAAATCCCAATTTCCCATCACCCGGACGAGGAGTATCTTACAAGCTACGTGCAGAGTCGTCGTTGATGCAACTGCCTCTCAACTACTGAGGGAGTCCTGCACGTCTCTGCCTGCTCGCACTGAATTATTCAACGGAGAGGAGGGTACAGTACTTCTAGGTCACTATCTTTACAACAAAAAGAAACTGCCTTAAAGTTAGCACATGGAAGGGCAGAGGGTGAATAATTAATGACCTCTGAGCACCTGCTTGATTTCTACTTTAAAAAGGGCCACGCAATAATATCAAAGGATGAGACAGGTACCAGTTTCACCGCTTCAAACTACATTAGAAGAGTTTGAAAAGAACGATTCTTCTGATCAGATGACTAGAAGAATGCAGCAGCACAAAGCAGATCTGATAAAGATGGGTCAGTAACTTTGTTGATGTGGGTCACAAGCGGATCTCTTGACAGCACAGGCTACACCAAGGGCCGGCTGATGTGGCCGACAGCAGGGAGGGGAGCAGCGGGCGGCCCACCTCCACTAGGGGGTGAGGCTGGTGGCCCGGTTCCCCGGCGTCACCGTGACATAATAATGTCATTTCACTTTTAATTGATACAGTTAACGATATTCTCCCAAACCCGTTTGTTGCTTCCTAATAAGCAACACCTGGGTTTTTAATGGCACAAACTTTAAATATCCTTTCTCCAGCCTCAAACACTTAGTTCATACAACTGTCATGTGCTCTGTTCGTAATTAATAATAGAATTTAAAATCCATCAAGAATCACCAATGTTCAATGTCCAGAAACTTTACTAAAATAAATCAAGATGCCAGAATAAGAAAGGGCATTCAATTTGCTGATGTTTACTAAAAAAGCTGATAATATATATTTGGCGATAAGAATGTGATCCAACTCTAATTCACCCTTTTTTTTTGAGTCAACGCTTGAAGCTGTGAACCTCTGGAGGCATCTGAATGTGTTTCTTTATCACATGTTACAGGTGAGGTGACCGTGGGACAGATACAGCAGTACAGTGGAGTACTTTTGAATGGAGGGCAGTAAAAGTTCCTGTGAACTACCAGATGTGTGTCAGGTCCACCAGGCATCTGCTCTGCAGGCAGGAGGACCTGGAGCCTCTTCTTCTTCTTCTCTCATAAACCTGCAGCTGGATCCAAGATTATAAACCCAAACATGTTGTACAATAAGAAAATGCTCCTCTTATATGAAAACTACCAACTCTCATTTGTCCAGAGCTCTTCTTCTAGATACTTTAATAAAACTAGAACCGGCAATTCCGGAGGAAATTGCAATCACATTAATAAGATCACCGAAGTTGATGTCAGGGGACGAGTTTGTTGCTAATTGGTCACCTAGCATCCTGCTAACTTGCTAGCAGGCTAATCTGTGCCGGGAACTTCCAGAGGCTTGACCCGAGGTCCGGCAACTCAGTCTACAAGCTTCATGGCTCGTGTTTTAACGTGTAGAAACTCTTATTATAAGCTAGGAAGCTAAAGGAATCAGGCGCGGTACTTTGTTTACGTGCCAATCCCAGAGGAAGTTAGGTGAAACTGAAGAACCACAATGGCGGTGCGCCTTTCTTTGAAAGCAGCAGCGGCAGCACACGGCCGATAACAAGCACAAAGCAGAGGACAGAGGTAATAGAATTACACGAGCTGCTCACATCCAGGATGAATCAACAGGAAACAATCCTATATCCTTCTTCTCCGCAGTTTGTCCCAAGTTTGCGCCATATTGCGGAGCACCCCCCCTCTGGCGTCGCAATATTGTTTCCAGGGGGAAAACAAAAGCAAGAAAAGCAAAGTAGCCGCCACTTACTTTAGCGATCGCCTTCTTGTATCTCATGACAGCCTGCTGGATGAGGGTGTGCACTTTAATATTCCCGACCCCGCACGGTACCACCACCCGGGTCCGGCCGAAGCACACCGTCACTTTCATCGTTCGGAGGTCTTGTCCGGACTCGGAGTCTCTGGAGCGGAGGAGGAGAAATCCGAGTGGAAGTAAAGAAGGAGCATGGAGCGTTTTTATGTTTTTGTCTGCTCGGCTCCGAGGTTTGTCCCGGTAGTCCAGTAACGGAGACGAGGACTAGATGTCTCTCCGCTCCTCCCCGCGGGACGACATTGTTTTCTGTGTGTTTTCAGACCACCTGTTTGGCTTATCTCTCTCCCCTTCCTTCCCTCTCTCACGTCCCCGATGCCTGCCTGTCTCTCCCTCTCCCTCTCTCTCTCTCTCTCTCTCTCTCTCGGCTCGCTCCCTCCGCCGCTTAGCTAACGCTCGGTCACGTGTTGCCTTCAGGTGCTGCTGGGATTCGACACCATTAAGCGTTCAGCATCTGTAACCAAGGGTAACCCCTACCCAAAAAAAGAACATCTTCTGATCTAATAAAAGAATCTCTAAGACTTGATGCAATTTGGATGAATTTTCATTTCCATTCTTTTTATTAACAACATACATGCATGAGCATCATCATCGCTGGGTGAATGTTTGGCTAGTTAACTTTACTTAACTTTTTTTAATGAAGTTAAAATAATACAATGTAAACATGATAATAAATTCAAGGCATCAATAATTGTTTTCTTGGCACTTTTCTTTTTCATACATTTCAATGGTTTGTCTTAAAGTGATAGTTCCCCTACAAAGATCACCAATAAGGGTGGAGACTTCAGGCATTTACTGTGAAAAACTTATCAAACGAAATAAGATATTTTAAAGAAATCGATTTTTTATCTTTGTAATATTTATAATTGCGTCATTGGTATGAATACTGTCTTTATGTAAGTGAATTGTTTGTGTCAATATGCCGAGGAGAAAATGGCCATTAATCATCACTGATGGCATTTTGTCAAGCAGATTTGGGTTAACAGAGACGCTGTCGAGTTTACACCCCAGAGAAATACTTATTGACAAGATTTATTGACGACTGGGTGTAATCAATGGATGAGATTTTAAAATGTCGGGCACCAGACATGGTATTTAGGGGACAGAGATCATAGCCCACAATCAATTATTAGCTCCGAGTAAATGATTGGCAATGTCTAAATGTTTTGATTGTGCAGTTTACGGAGGGTCCCTGGAGGCATCAGTGGAGCAGGGAAAAGCAGGGTTGCATTTGCAGATGTGAACTGGTACATGTAATGATCCAATCAATACATTGATGAGGAGTAAATCTAGCCAAGTGACCAGAGCACTTCTCTACGGCGAGGATGTTTTATTTTCTACCACTTCATTTAAGAGGCTGGGCTGAGATATAAGTTTGGGTGGAGTCAGGTTATTTTGAAGTTAGATGAGCTAATAAAGAATTACATCCTCCAAAGTTTTAGTATTGATATACAATAATATGAATATTGCTTACGACACATAATACCGAATGAAAGGCCTCTGCTCTTCTTCTTGCACCTGCTCATTGACTGTTTACATAAAGCAGGTCTGAAACTGAACCAAACCACCACATGAGAAGAAGTCCAAATCTGTGTGCGGAGCCTTTAGGGACCAGCTGCCCTGCACATGGGCCACGTGGATGTAGTGAGCCAGTCTGCACCGGAGGGACCAGATCACAAACAACACATCCATCTGAGCCGGGGCTGCATCTGATTACATTTGATTTATACAAAAGGTATCTTGTGATAAAAACATGTTTACAGTGTATGTACAATAAGAAAACATCCATTGAATGCATGTGGACATTGTGTGCGTGTGATGGAGTTTACATGAGCATAATGGAGATCGCTCCACCATCTATGGCCAGCACGCAGCTGCGAGGCTATTTTAACACTTAGCACAGCTGGAGCGACCGCAGGCCTCAACCACAACTCCAGCAGCCGTCATAACAGATTATAAAGCGTCAAACTGGCAGAATATGAGCACTTGTTCCTGCGGATTTTTCCTAAAGACTGCAAGACTGTAAAAGTCCAATCCCACAGACACAAGGAGAAAGAGATCTATTAATACAGACTTGTTATCTTAATTTAATAAAGTTAAATCATCTTTGTGAAAATACCAAGAAATTAGATTCGTATGCGTTTTCAATATAATTTAACATCAATCGAAATCCCCAGTTTAAAATCGAATACAAAACTCTCCAGAATTTTGCAAAACCGAATGTAAATTTTCCAATAAAATCTCAACCATACGTTGACATCACTTCTAACTCTCCTGCACACCTGTCTCCTGTCATACAAGTGTTCTCTTGTTCTGCATAAGAACATCAGATCTCTGACTCTGTTTCTGTTTAACGCAGGCGAGGTGGGACACGATGAAGGTGCTTTATGTATGTTAGTTTAATTTAAGATTTGGATCAGATATCATTAACTCTTTGTTGACAGGTTTGTCATCACACACCTGGATGTGTTCAATTAATGTCTGCAGGCTGTCAAATGTCCCAGAGAGTCAAAGTTTTCTATATTTAACCATTTATATTCAAAAAACATTTACATAATTACATAAAAACGACTAAATGCGGGGAAATCCTCCCAGTTTAACAGCTCCATAAAACTGGATCCTCATGAAGGGAGGATTTAATACAGGGTATTGTGTTATACTGCAGTAGTTTAATCTGGGTGTACCTAATAAATAGGCCAATGTGTCTACATAAGTGTGTGTAAATCCTGTCTGAGAGTGAAGCTTCATAATTGAATCAGTAGCCACCTCTTGTGGCTGCACAGGGGACAACTACTACTTTCACATTTTATTCATGATAAGACTGGACTTTTAAAATGTGTCTTTATGAATGAAATCATGAACAGTTAAATGATGATTTATCTGATTTCTATTGCGTTGACTTGATGTATTATCCCCAGAGGATAGACCACAGGGAAATATTCTTTACCATTTAACTGAGTTACGTATCAAACAGCAGGTTTCCGACATATTTAAGTATCGACGGGGATCCTTCATGTTGACAATCAGCAGAGATTCAGAGAGATTCCCGGTGAATTAATTTGGGCTGTGAAAGATCTGTTTGCTGGCGTGAGGACAACAACAAACCTTTTGTGCAGGATTGTCTTCAGCTGAATTATAATACCCAGTCGGTGGGGGCTCCTGATATCTTTCTCATTGTGTGAAATGACCAACAAAAAATGTGTCATTTAATGTAAAATCTGCAAATTCTAGGGGAATTGTTGCAGCAGCAGATTTGAGATAACTGATAACAAAACTGCCTTTTACAGCCTGATAAGCTGCAACTGATTCCCAAACGCCTCTGTGATGGAATTAACAGCCTGTAATTGTGTTCCGCGTTCATCCCCGGCTAATTTTGTGCTAAAGAGCTGTCAGGTCCAGGTCATGTTGGGTTCCCGCTGTCAGGCCTCTGTGGCCCCCTCTGGGTCCCCCTTCTGCTGCTGATACTCGACCATCTGGAGCCTCCGTCCTCTGACTGGAGGCCAAGGCTGAGGAGAGGGAGGAGACAGAAGAGGAAGGAGATGAAGGAGAGGAACATCTGATCCATCATTTAGAGAGAAGAAAGACGTTAATCAAATTAAAGAAAATGAAGATGTTTTGTTGTAAGATTGTGACATCACAGCTGATTAGTGAAAGAAAACATGAAGAGATTTAATTTTTTAGAATAACAAAAGATGTATATTTCCCACATCCAGTCAAATGATTTGGACCGGTACCAAGATGAGACCAATAATTATATTACAGCGTCCCTCGTTCAGAAATAAAAAATAAGTAGAGAACATTTAAGAGATATTTATTCCTCCAGTCTTGCATGAATGCAAAGACCATAAATGCAGTTCTTGTGTGTCACTGCTGAATGAAGTATTTGACTGTTAGAGATTACAGGAGGGACGTGACCACGCTGGGCAGAGCGCTTTGATAACAGCAGGGGAAGTGTTTGGACAGTACGACCTCTCCTGGTATGCAGAGGGACAGATGGCGGCGCCGGGGTCAGCCGGAGCCACGTCTAAATAAAGGAATTCAGTGGGTACAGAACAAATACAGCACACACAGTACTGCACGTATCTTTGTATCAGGTTGAAATAAAGCTTGACATGATAAAGGTACGTCGACTAGAGAGGACATTTTGTTGGAAATCTGCAGAAAAAAGTCAAAGTAAAGCAAAAACCGTCCAAGGCAACATTGTTTCTGAGAACTCTTCAATATAGAAACGTCTATATGGACCATTGACATGTTAATATACCCCCCCCCCTCTCCACACGGGCGACATCTAGAACTTAGATTTGAGAATCACCAAGCACGTCGCCTTTTAAAGTACAGAGCAGAAGACTGTTGGTCCTAATGCTGTTCAATTACTGCAGCCACAAGCACTTTAGGTTACAACAGTTACCTCCATTAATTATGGCACATAAATACATAAATACTTGTCTCTTTATATCATGCATTGACACGTATTCTACTCTTATTCTCACTAATGATTTTTGGGGAAAAAAAGAAGTGAGAAGGCCTTTAAATGAAATGCGATACATAAGACCTGTTGCAAGTATCCTCTTTCAAGAAGGCAGTGTTGTTCTCCTTTTCAGCCACTAGGTGGCAACATAAATAATATATAATACACAGGAAAAATGTATTAATTTATAATTGACATTTATTAAAATGGTCATTTAATTTGCAAGCCTGATTCATTTATTGTTGGTTGAATTGAAATGATTTTGGTTTTACATTTAAATAATTCCTACCTCAGTCTTTGTAAAACACAAACAAATGATTCAAGTTCATTTCAACTTCAGCGTTTCTCACCAAGATAAAATAAATATGTTTTTACTAAACCACTTAACTTTATTTAGTTTCGCTTCATGTATCACTGGAAACGTGTGTCGGGCCTTTATTACTACTTGTTCAGGAACTAAGTTTTTAAATGTAATTAAATTTCACTATAACGGGACTATTTATGCCATGAAACAAACTAAAACGCCAAACATTTTTTAATTCTGTGCGCAGCCGTTCCGTCCGCGCAGAGCGAACACGGAAGTAGAGCCCAGTGACTCCTCTTGCTCCGCTTTCACACTCTCTGACGCTCAACGCACTCGTCGGTCGACATTTTGGGCACCGCATCATCAGCGCTGACGTGTAAACTACGTGAGCGGAGGCACCGGCCGTCCAGCCACCCTGTCATTAGTGACGAGTCATACTACGTAAAACTTCGGTAAGTGTTTGCAAAGCCGTCACATTTTAGCTCAGCGCCGGTCGGTCGGGCAGAGCCGGAGGGAAATGTGCCCACAAGGCTGCGGTGCGACCTCGGTAAAGAAAGCTTCGCTTTACGGAAGAATTAGCCCGACGTGAGGAAGTGAAAACACGGTGTGAAATGACTCCGCTGAACAGTTTCTCCTGTCTGAGAAGTTTAAAAAAGATGCGTCAAGTCGGACCGAGTGAACAAGACCGGAAGTTAAGATAATGTTGCCAATTCAGAATAAAAGACGGAACTCTTTATAAAGGAAATGGCCCATTAAACTGAAATTTGTTTAGTAGTTTTAGTTTTTATTTCCACAAGATTACTTTTATGAAAAAAGGCAAGATAATAAAAGTGAAGAGTAAATATTTTCTGTTAGCAAGGAAAGAGGAAGTCATTTGTGCTTTCATGAACTCTTTGAGTAACTTCTTTAACTTTCTAGTAAGAAGTGCGTTAGGTCACGTAGAAATAAGTGGAAAAGATAACATGCCTCTTCAAAATAAATGAAAGAATCGACGGATAACAAAAGTGTAAGAAAATTCTGTTGGGAATTTAATAGTATATAGTAATATATATAATAATATAGTATAGTAATTCAAAGTGTTTATGAGTAAAAAAGCTGAAAAGCTAATGTTGCCTCTTCAAAATAAAAGATGAAGAAATAGCCCTTCAACGATCTCATTTTGTTCCTAATGTATATATTATTATTTTTATGTTTTAGTTCTTAATTTTCCAAAGCATGTTAATAAAAAACTTAAGAAGGTTAGATAATGAAAGTGTCTTGGTGTTTTTTTTAATCCCATGAAAAGGTCAGTTTTGCTTTCTTGAAATTCTGTGAGTGACATTTTCAACTTTATAATTCAAGGTGTTGGGTCATATATCAACAAGTAAAGCTGATGTTGCCTCTTGAAGATAAGAAATGATAAAAACTCAACACAAATATTTTCTCAGCTTTAGCAGGAACATTGACCATCTGCTTGTCGCTCTTTCTAGCTGCGTGACTATGGACAGCTCGGTATCGTCCCCGATGGACAGCAGTCTAAACGGCTCGGTGACAGATGGGGAGGAAGACCGCAGTGAAGCATCTTCATCTCCTGCAGCCGCTCCTCAAGTAAATAAACATACTTGGTTTTCAAGTATTCAAGTGTCTTATCCAGAGATTCAATCCTGGGGAGAAGGTCACATGGATGGACCGTCCACGGACACGTGTTATCTGTGTTTTCAGAGCTAAACACAAGGACGCCTCACTGTCCTCCGAGTACTTTAGGTAAACACATTGCTGTGGAAAGCTCAGGAGAAACAGCGTTGCAGAGGCTAACACCTACAAAACAACAGTTACAAAGTATCATAGATGTATATATTGTATATCTTTAAGGTCAGACAACCTTCACCGTCATGGTAACAATAATAACCACGTGGTTAATGTTGGTGAACGATAGCGTCCCTCTACTGAAACTTAACGTTGACAACTTGAACATGTTGCAACGTCAGTGCGATCATGACGTCTACGTACTAAAGGTTTGGCTCTGTGTAGCTCCGCCCCTGGTGTAGCCCCGCCCCTGGTGTAGCCCCGCCTCCTTTCCCGGGCTAACATCCTCATCACAATTAAAATGGAAATACAAATGTTTTTTTTAAATTTATCTTTGTCGTCTATAATTTCGTGCTGTATTTATTTTGCATTAACATTTCTTTTGGTATTTGAAGCCCCGCTGTGTTTGTTAGTGGACCGCAGGGCTTTTGTTTAGTTTATGTTTGGGCAGAATAGTTCGACCCCCCGTGGATCCTCTGAGAATATCTGGACCTGTGCTGGCAGGAGTCTGAGGTGTCTCCTCGTGGGACTGTTGTCCAACTGGGTCTAAGACGAACCCAAACCAAGACTCAAGTCTGTCCCGGCAGGTCTCAGGTCAGATTACACAGGTCCTGGTCAGGTCATGTTCAAGAGAGGTCCGCCAGGACGAGGGTTTAGAGGGCTGTGATGTCAGAGCGACTGGACGTGGATCTAGCCGCCCGGTGTAAGAGGCACTCGGCACTGCCTCTGTTAATAGGATTGATGTGAGCAGCAGGAGCGGCGCTTTAAGCTCATCAGTCTAATCTTCACATTCAGGAGATGCCGTTGTTGTTGTGTCTGGGCAGGAGGAACCTTTTCCAAACGGTGGACTCATCATCAGACCAGAGTGGTCAGAGAGCTGCGGCGGCGTGACGCCGGCCACAAGACAGAAAGTTCAATATATTTCTGTTCTTCCAGAACTTGAGCCGATCAGGGATGGAAGTCTGTTAACGACGACAACAATTAGCTCTTTTCTCCACTTTCACTCAGTTTCTGTTCTGGATTATTGATGATGTCACTTCCAGCCAATCATTCGGCTCCCTGATTGTTTCCTGTTGACTCTGGTGGTTAAACCCTGTGTGGTACCAAAGTATCTGCTCATCCTCAAGGCCTCTGACATCACCATCACCCTCACCTTCTCCTCCATGTGGTCGCCAACTCAAATAAGCGTCTCTATTCCCATTAAACATCCACGACGTGGCCAATTAATGACAATCTGTGTTGGTCTTCTTTAGGTTGCGACCGCAGCAGAGCTGGACGACGTAGATGAATCGGATCCAGACGCTCAGAAGAGACGGGACATCCTCTCCAGGCGTCCGTCTTATCGGTGAGACAGCGAACACGTCTCACCAGGCTGCGCAGCCTCGGTGGAATCACCTCGTCCATTTCATATCTATTATTATTTTCCCCAGAAAAATCCTCAGCGAGCTGTCGTCCGGTTCGCCGGCGGTCCCGAGAATCGAGGAGGAGAAGACGGAGGAGGAGGCGCCGGTGTCGACCTCGGAGCCGACCTCCGTCTACCAGACCAGCGAGGGACAGTACAGTCAGTATCATGTACTTCTGCTATCAGTCCCACGTTTGTTAGTATTGTGCATAAACACTTGAGGATGCTCCGACTCCGACAGCGAGTGACGTGTTGTTGAGTGTAAACAAACGCTGGATAACTCAGCTATGACTCCTCCCACTTTGCGTCTGCATGCAATTGAGTCCA
>CAAKHC010011951.1:27166-46292 GCA_901007825.1 Macroramphosus scolopax
AAGAACCGGAGGGTGATGATCCAGACTACTCACCAGACGGTTGTCCTCGGTAGGTTTCTACCCTTTAACCTACGTTCTGTCCTGGACTGTGTTTTTCATGGCCATATTTATGACAGCAGGACGGTAAACTAAGACTGACCTCAATGATCTTCCTGAAAGTTCTTTGATAGGAGCTGTATCGGTAAAACGAATTATCCCACTTATACAATGGTCACTGGTCAGACAAGAAACATAGAGGACCAAGGATTTATATGTACTACCTGTGACATGCAATGTGTTTTGTTGCATTTCAGGAATCAGAAGACAAATCACAAAATGTCTCAGAGATCGCGCTTGAAGACCAGGAAGGAGGAGACAAACGGCTTTGTCCGTGAACTCCAAGTGTCTATTCTGCAGAGGAGATTATCTGACACAGCGATGCCTCTTCAAAACAAATCGCCATCTGACGATGAACACGTGCACAGCTCCAACGAGCAGCTTCAGGAAGAGTTTTCTGAGGAGACCAAACAGTACGAGTGGCCACGCAAACCCAAGAAGACCTTTGAGTGTCTGACCTGCGGGAGAATTTTCCCTCGTAACAGCGCGCTGAAACGACATCTAGTGATTCACTCTGGGAAGAAACCTTTCAAATGCTTCATATGTGGAAGAGGATTCACTCAGGGTGGAAACCTCAAAACACACATGAAAGTTCACAAAGGTCAGAAGCAACTTCTCTTTGCTACATTTAAAAAATACAGATGTTTTCGAAAAGCTAGTGTTTATTTCGTGTTCGGTCTGGACACTAAACCTTTACTACCTTTATTTAGTTAGATCTTCCACTTCTGCTGCTGTCTTGTAATGTTTTTTTTCTGCAGAAATTATAATTTAAAACATGTGTAAACTATGTAAAAATCATCCAGATCTGTTCTACATCAAATGACTGTCTTCATTTTACTCACAGGAGAATCATCAAATTGGACTTTAGTTGAAGAGAAGACTTCCCCCAAAGAATCACCAGTAACTGTTCACGTGTGTGGAGAGTGTGGGATGGACTTCCCACAGAAACAGCAGCTGGAGGAACACCGTGAAAGTCATAAGAAGCCGTACGCTTGTCCTGAATGTGGCAAAACATTCAAGAACCAAGATTATTTGAAAATACATGAACGCAAGCACACAGGAGATTCACCGTTTAACTGCCTGGAGTGTGGAAAGACTTTTCTTACAGCTTTTGCTCTTAAAAAGCACGACGTGACACACACTGGAGAAAGGAACTTCCACTGTGACCAGTGTGGGAGGGCGTTCTTACAGGCCTCCCACCTCAGCGTACACCTGAAGACCCACAGTGGAGAGCGTCCTCACCTGTGTGCAATCTGTGGTAAAAGTTACTCCAGAGTGGGTACCCTCAAAGTACATTTGCGAGTTCACACTGGAGAGAAACCATACACTTGTGAGAAATGTGGGAAGTGCTTTTATTATTATCAAGGTTTTCGAGTGCACAGGATGATGCACGACAAGAAACCAAAACCACCAACAAAACCTTTGGGTCGACCCAAACAACGAAGTTGTAAATAGTAATGTCATCTGGGAAATGTAGGTTAGTTTGCAAGGACATTCAGGGAAAAGTAAACTATTCTTTTCCAATCTACGACAATGTGGAATAAAGTACATAGGCCAAGCATTATTGTTACCTGTGTATGGCTTGTATTTGAAGCCGAACATTTCAATATTTTCAACATATGTGCCCAAAATTGAATCTTCCTTGGCCCAGAGTCCACTCCTCCACCAGGCTTCTTAAATGTTGGCCTGGTAGTTTCTCCATAATTCCTGCAGACAAAGGGGGATATACAATTTGTCTTAAATGGTTTTAGTTAAAAAAAAGTTGAGAAAGAGTTGTTGGTGCTGGTTGCCACTGCTGGAGGGGCTTCTTGTTAGCTATACTAGTTGACAGTCAGTCAGGAGTAATATTGACTGCAACATGAGGGAGATATCTGGGATTTCTGGTTTAGAGACTTTTATTTCTATGGAATGTGTCTTTTGATATTTAATATCAATTATTTAATTTTTATGTTGTTGAGTTGGTAGTTGCTACCTTATTTTCCTAAATACTCTGATCAGACATTAGACACTGTATGTTCCCCTCTTGTTCAGTTCTATACACAATAAATCATGTACAACCCAGCACACATCTACGTTTCCTGTCTTGCAAGATCAGCCTGCTGATTACTTTCAACTCTCATATGGTGATGAAGTACACAATGCTAGTTGTTTTATTGAAAACGTTTGCATTTACATATTAGTACTGCAACATAAAAGCAGTAACATTACCTGTGTATTGATATCCACGACAGGAACACGCCAGACCCGAAGGGGGCGGTAATGTGCTGAACAGAGGAAGAATAAGAAAGAAATAGCTTTCTGCCTCTCGGCAGTGCTGAACAAAACTCGTGTTTATCATATGAAAAACGCCTTAGCGTTGTCATAACGTGTTGCTGTATGTGGCTTTAGTATGTCCTGCTGCTGTGCTGTGATTTAAGTGTTTTCCAGCTTCGTGAGTTGTTTTTAATCAGTTTTTGAGCTGGAAACCATCCGCAGTATCTGACAACACCGAAGAGGGGATGGGAGAGCTCCATCACATGCTAACGGGCTCAACCCCACAACATGATCTCACAGTCAACAAGGAGAGATGGCTGAGAAACGACCGAAGCGGAGGCGGTCAGAGGAACAGAAATTGAAAAAGAAGACTCGCGTTAACATCGGCGAGGCTTTCCAGAGATGGAGAGTTCCGGGAGGTAAAAGGCATGAAAACGGACGAGGAGGTTGCTCTGTTTCTGCTGGACCGGTGGGTGACGTTAGTTTTGATGTCTCACAGAACCAGTACTGTTCTGTCCTGTTTGCTAATGTTTGTCATAGCCAATCCCAGGTGCTTGTAGCGAGCAAATATCCCACAATGCAATGAATGTGTCATGACGACAATGTCATAGACGATGGTGGATGGGGACCAACGCAGCTCTGTTATAATGTCAATAAGGCCTCAAATTAAGTGAGAATGTTAATTTTTAATCTGCTCAGCGTTATACATGTTGTATTTACACGGTTACCACGGTAACGTGCTACACAACCAGCATGCAGACACGAAGGAAGTGACGTAGAGGAGTTCGTCCGAAAAGATGCAAAATGTTTTTACACAACCTTTTGTTGAACTGTAGTAAACGTCTCGAGTAAGTAGTGCGTAGTATGTGACTTTCGGCTCAGGGAAGGAATTAGGAAAGAAAACAGGTCTGCCAATATTCTTTGACAGCACTAACAGCAAAGATACTAAATAACAAAGATAATGCATTCCGATACAACGTGAAATACACTTCCTGCCTCGCAGGTGGGCGTGGTCACCTCTCCCGCCAAACCCGCCCACCTCGTTGAGAAGTGTTTTCAACGTCTTGTGGATGAATGAAAGCCAGTTGTAGTTCTGTTTGATATATTAATCCTTTGCATTTCTGTTTATCTGATAGGAAAACAAAGTTTTTACTAGGTTGTGTTTTGGCTTGAAAGGTGTTCATTTGATACATTTGAAATATTATTTTTGTTTTGCTTCAGCTATGAGAAGGAGACAAGCAGTCCCACATCATACAAGGATAGAATGTCCACACAATGTCAAATGTTGACTCCCAGCCCTTGTCGGAAAGGTGAGATGAACTGCTTCGTTTAGACATTTCTCTATTGATTTCTCTTTTTGTGGCCACTATATCCTTACAATCTGTTTAAAGTAACTGATGTTTCGATAGCAGAACATCATTATTCTTTTTTTATGTCAAAGAGATTTTCCCATGGAAGCAGTAGAGGAGTCTGAGAAGATCACCATGTCTGCTGTTGAAGAAGTGGAAGTCAGGTATAGCACATGTAGAACAACTATTACACAGTTAACCCATGTGGTTGAACTGTTGAATCTCTCCCTGTGTGTGTTGTATTCTTTCCACATTTGTAAACTTACCTTATGGAATTTTATCTAATCTAGCGTTGACTGGGAGGATAAAACATCATCTGCAGATGAGGAGACGGATTTGTCTTCTTCAGAGGAGGGGGCCACTGAAGAGCTGGATAGTGAGGATCCAGATTACACACCACACAGTTGTGTTTGGTAGGTTTCTATCCTTTGCTCTGCATTCAGTACAGTGATGGAGTGTTTATTTAGTTTTATTTCATGGCCATATATGTTCTCAGCAGCAGTAGTAAAAAAAATATCCCTAAATGCTCTTCTTGAAATCAGCGCTGAGCATACAGTGTGTGTTTGTCTTGATCAGGACTTTTGAATGAAAATTACACCTTAACAAATGTAAAGCAAATCCACAAAATCTGTCATTACTACAGGGGTGCACAAAGGGTTGCATAGCAGAAGCATTTGCAAATGTAGTATTTGTCAAATAAGTAGTCAATAAATGCTTTCACTAAGGGAAAATGTATTCTGTGACATTTCAGGATTCGGAAGGTGAATAAGAAAATGTCTCAGAAATCGCACTTGCAGACCAGGAAAGAGACGAGTGGCTGTGTTGGTGATCTCCAAACACCTCTTCTGGAAAGCGATGAACGCATGAACAGCTCTAACGAGCAGCTTCAGGGAAAGTTTCCTGAGGAGAGCAAACAACATGAGTGGCCACACAGAACCAAGAAGATCTTTGAGTGTCCGACCTGTGGAAGAGTTTTCCCTCATAACAGTGCACTGAAACGACATCTAGTGATTCACTCGGGGAAAAAACCTTTCAAATGCTTCATATGCGGAAGAGGATTCACTCAGGGTGGAAACCTCAAAACACACATGAAAGTTCACAAAGGTCAGAAACAACTTTTCTTCGCTACATTTTTAAAAATACAGATGTTGGCGTGAAACTCTCAAGTGTTTGTTCTAGTGAGATGTTCTCAGTGGACACTGAAATAGCTTGTTGATCTTCCACTGCTGTCTTGCAGTGTTTTTTACTGCAACCATGATCATTAAAACTATTCCAAACTTTGTTGGAAAAGGAAGCAGATCTGTTCTGTTCTAAAGCAAATAACATTTTTTTTTTCTTACAGGAGAATCATCAAATTGGACGTTGGTTCAAGAGAAGAGTCCCCCTAAAGAATCACCAGAAACCGTTCACGTGTGTGGAGAGTGTGGGATGGACTTCCCGCAGAAACAGCAGCTGGAGGAACACCGCGAAAGTCATAAGAAGCCGTACGCTTGTCCTGAATGTGGCAAAACATTCAAAAACAAAGATTATTTTAAGATACACACGGACAGTCACTTAGGAGATTCACCATTTCTTTGCTCTGTGTGTGGAAGAAATTGTGTCACAGCAGATTTATTAAAAAAACATGAGTTGACACACACAGGAGAAAGGAACTTCCACTGTGGTCAGTGTGGTAGGACATTCTCACAGACCTCCCACCTCAACGTACACCTGAAAACTCACAGCGGAGAGCGTCCTCACCTGTGCGCAATCTGTGGTAAAAGTTACTCCAGAGCAGGTCACCTTCGAATTCATCTGCGGGTTCACACTGGAGAGAGACCATATACTTGTGAGAAATGTGGGAAGTCGTTTTATTATTCTCAAAATTATAAACTGCATATGAAGAGGCACAATAAGAAGCCAAAACCACCAACAAAACCTTTGGGTCGGCCCAAACTACCAAGCGATGGAAAATCATTGATAACACAGCAATGATTATATCAGAGACATTATTAGAGAGAAAACAGCCTGCATCCTTAATTTCATTGATTTTGATGAGCATGAAAAGGATGTTAGGTGACGCTGTGCTTCATCAAAACACCAAGTGATGGAATAATGTAGAAGAACGATGTTCATCCAGTAAAGTTCTAGCTGTGAGACTGCTAAGGAGTACTGATCCTGTTCTGGCAGGTCATGGTGGCCCAGCATCTTATGAGACAATTAAAGTTGTTTTTCCTTTCATTTGTCACAACTGTATTCTATATCATTGTGCATAAAAAACTTTATCAACCAAGTGAATGATGAAGGAGTGGAAGGGGTTTAAGTTTTGATACATTTTTTTTAATTTATTTTTCGTTAATTGATGATATTTTAACTGAATAATTTTCCTGCCAGTGCTCGCTACCCTTTCAGCCCGGACCCTCTCCACTTCCAGTCTGTTACAGGCAGACCTCTGTTTGTCGTCACAGAAAAATGATAAATAAGACTCCCAGTTTCCTGTAATGGCATTTCTGTTTTTCATGTATAATGTTGTTAGCTGCTTGTTTTTGCCATATACGATGCCTATGTTGCAAGACAATAGCATTAACGCGCCTGTGCTATTATGTGCTTATATGGGCACAAAAGACATGTGAAATACAAGAAACTACAGTAACAAATTGTAACAAAAGGAGAATTTTAAATATACACATTGAATATATTGATGGTGCATGAATGGTAGTTGAGTTGTCCCCGGGTAAAAAAGGTTTTGTAAACCTTTCCAAACATACATGTGTTCCTTTAATGATTTAACCAACGTTTAAATGTTTTGCCTTGTAGATTATTATGCTGGGTTTGCAGCTACAGCAAAACATAAATAGATGCACTTAACTTTTGAATAGCTTTTCTTATTGATATTTCAAAAAACAAAGCTCCACCTTTTATGTTTTTAGTCGTACATTTATAAATCATATGTATTCACTATGCTGTTACCAGTTAATATAATGATAGCGGTGCTTTTATTGTGTATATTATACTACTATTATAAATCAACCGGAAGTTCCCACGCTAGTGTTAGTAGCTAGCAGCGGCTAAAGCTGGAAAGGTTGAGATCCAAACGTGGATCTAATTCACCTCATTAGATGGAAGCCGTTAAAAATATACTTTGTGTGAGCCCGTCCGGCATGAAAATGAGAAAAAAGTAGAAATACAGCCACGTCGTTTCAATAAACGTCTATCAAGCGTCTGCTTTTACCTGGGGGAGATATATGCTGAGGTTGGTCAAAACGGCTATTGTGTGTTGTTAAATGTTAGCTAGCAAAACTGGCCAGGGTTATTTAGTCTGACCTGAGATTATTATTGTTATGGCAGCAAATGTAAGGTCAATATATCATCTTCACGTCGGACTCTACGGCGAGTCTATCACTCGTGTTCTTGTTGATGAGCGGTTGTAGCATCTTCGGCTAGTCGTCTGCTAATTGCTACAGACAAGAGTAAACGTCGTACGGTTGCTAGCTGGCTAATAAGAGTTTTCTCAAAGGCTGTACGGTGGTCGTTGTCCAAAGAGGTGGTCATGACCGAGAGACGTCTCATTCAGAGGTCAAATACTGGTGTCTGTACTCCAGGGTGCATTTGATTTTGATGTCGTTTGTCGTATTAAGACACCGCCCTTGCCAACAGGTTGGTCTATGATGTTTATTCCTTAAATTACAGCTAAAGCGAGTCTTAAATTAATGTAGCAGAAATCTGTCCCACCTAGCTAATGCTAGCGGAGCTACTCAATGCAGTCTGAAGTGGTTTTCCCGAGTGCTTTTCTTGACATTGAAGCCATTGGAGGAGCAGTGAAGCTAAAAGACAGTGACGTTGTAAACAGCAAATAATGTTCAACATGAGCAGATTATTAATTATGTAAATAAACAATTAAATCCCCCCCTAAGGGAGATTGTCCTGTAGCTCGAAGGCCCAGCCAGGTCCACGCCCCCGTCACAACAAAGCATCCTCCCTGTTGAAGTGTCCTTGAGCACGACAGTGGATGCTTTTCTGTTTGTAGGTGGTGTTGTCTCGCTAAACCTCCCTGTGAGAGGGAGAATAGTGACAATACATCTCCTGTGGATAAATTAAGATAATTTATGTGAAGCCAAGCTCACGAAAAATAATCAAAAGATGGCCACACTCACTGAATACACCCCTGGGGTATTTTCTTTCACAAACACTTAAACACTGTACGAGGAAACATAAATACATGAAAGAAATTTCACGTGTTGCACATTGCTTATTACATCACTTGTATATCAACCACACAAGCCACTGTCACTGTCCAACAAAAAATATATGACATAATTCTGATTCGCTGATGTCTCAATGACACAAAACAGATTTTTAAGAAAAAAAACATTCAAAACACCCCTCCATCAATCATGCAACTTTGATTTCTCCTTATAATAAATCCGAGCTCATGTTTGTGATTAAAAGAGCCGTGATTGTTCTTAAGCACTAGTAAATTAGATTAGTTATAATGCTAATAAGAGACCAGTAGGTTCAGTGTTTATTGATTGACACTCCAGTGTTTCACCTCCGCAGGGTTATATTGAGAGATGGGTTCTGAAAATCCAGACGACGTCGCTACAGCTGTGGTCGTGACAGATGAGGATCAGCAAGAAATTGGGGGCCTGATCAACTCTGATGGAGAAGAAGTGGAATTCTCTGATCTCGGTGAGTTTTTCATATTTTGCTTTTTTTCTGGAGACGCGTGCAAGTCTCAAGAAGTTACTTGATCAAATAAATAATTGTGATTAGAAAAACAAGTGGGTCACTACTTACTTACTCAGCTCTGGAAAAAAACACAAAAAACATTGTGTTTATTCATTTTAAAGTTGCTAGATGTACTTGCCTAATGTGGCATTTTACTTGGCCCTGCTAATCGGCGAGACCTTACACAGCCCATATTTTTGCTGGATCATTTACTGTCCGGGGCATCAGCTACTCAGCTAAACCACTATATAATTTATGCTTTCATAGCTGTACTGTGGTGATACTTCCAAGAAGAAAGCCAACCTTTAAAATGAAATCCAACAATGAAATGTAAACGTTCTGTGAGTTATTGAGGTTTAGAGATAAAGGAGTTACTGTTCAGTTTCAGTGGATCCTTAAGTACAATAAGGAAATGGATCAGTAAGATGTTCAGATCAAAGCTTCTTCACTTTCCTTAGGTTCGAATTTACGAGTTTGTATTCAACATGATTAGAAGCAAATGTTTATGTGACAGAAACGATGCTTCGTTGGTGGATATTTTCATCTACCGGTTGGTTAGTGAGTCAAAAAGTTAATTTTGGAAACTGAACACTGATCTACAGTAGATGGAACATCTGTCCACCTTCACCTTTTTGTTTTCCTCCATTAAAATGCCTTCTTTATCTTTTTGTCCCCCAGGAGAGGGTGCTGTCCCGGGCGTAGAAATTGCAGAGACACCCTCAAAGAAATGTCGTCCCAGTGAGAATGAGAAACCACCCGTTCTTCATAGCTGCTCGGTGTGTGGGAAAGATTTCCCTTACGCCTCTAAACTTCAGCGGCATCTACGCACGCACTCGGGAGAGAGGCCTTTCCCCTGCTCGATGTGTGAGAAGAGATTCCCAGAGAAGGGGCTTCTTATGATTCACGAAAGGGTCCATACTGGGGAAAAGCCGTTCCCATGCACTTTCTGCGAGAAAAGGTTTGCCAGTCAGGGCGAGCTCAGACTTCATCGGCGGACGCACACTGGCGAGAGACCGTATCACTGCTCCATCTGTCTGAAGAGCTTCTCTCGTCATTGGCATCTGAAAACTCACTTAGAGGCGATGCACTCTGAGGTGGTCGCAGGCTTTGTGAGAAAAAAGTTTCCATGTTCTGACTGTGATAAGAGCTGCAACTCAGCAGCTGAGCTCAGAGATCATCAGAGAACTCATACCGGCGAGAGGCCTTATCAGTGCTCCTTCTGTGACAAAAGGTTTGCCTTGTCCGGCACGCTTGTGAGACACGAGCGTCTCCATACTGGTATAACACCCTACCACTGCTCTGACTGTGGGAAGACATTTGCACAACAGTGGACCCTGACGACACACATGCGGACTCACAGGGGAGAAAAACCGTACAGCTGCACACAGTGCGATAAGTCCTTCGTAGCTCCTGGAGAGCTTCGGAGGCACACCAGGATCCACACGGGAGAAAAGCCTTATACCTGCCCGGACTGTGGGAGGCATTTCTCATTGGCAGGAACCCTCAGAAACCACAAAAGGTCATGTACGCAGAACAAGAATGAACCCGCTACAGATCTCATCTCTGAGTCAGTTCAGGCTCCAGTTGGTGAACCGTCCCAGGAGGATCTGGTCAGCAACGCGAGCCCTGAGGTAACGACAAATCACGGATTACAAAGTCAAATCTCTCAAAATCTCAGTTCCATTACCATAATAACAATACGTACTTTTGTATTCATGCACAACATTTTTTACAACCTGATAACACCATTTTCAATTTCTTAATCTTAACGTATAAAAGTGGTGGTGTCATGTAACATCACTACCTGAGTGGTGCACACAGTGCTTTACAATGTTGCCTCATTTCACTCTCACACATCGGCAGACTCAGTTCACCAGAAGCAATTAGCATTGGAACAATTTTATATATAATATATATAATTAGGACACTTCAACACCGTCTCTGAAGGAGCCAGGGGTTGAACCCTCCAGCCATGCCGCCCACTTGTCCCTGATCTGTTTTTTCAGGTGTCTGACAGTCAGAGTATACCAAGTGAAGGTCAGGTCCCTTCCTCAGAGGGTCTTAACTGTGACAAAGCTGCCCAGCATGAAAATAACCTGAGAGAGCCAAAAGACGGGTTGGAGAATGTAACTTTCAGTCCGCACATGAATGTAATCGTGAAAGAGGAGGAAGAAGAGGAGCCTTTATGTGGTAGGTTAACACAACATTTCATCTACTGGTGTATATAAAAGGAACAGTAATGCTCTTGAGAAAGATTTTGAATCCCCTGGGTTTTCTTTTTGTTTTCCCCAGATGATGAAGCTCCAAAGGCACAGACTGCTGGGGAGGAGTCTTCTATACCAGAGAAGACTGAAGAGCAGCCGCCACAAACCAACACAGAAATTCAAATTACAGTAAAGGAGGAAGAAGAGGAACTCATCAACAGTAAGGGATATAAGTAACTGTCCATATAGATGCCTTCCCATGATAAGATTTGTGCTCCAGGTGAACCTTGAGATAAGGAGCAGAGGCACATCGGAGGTACAAGTCATCAAAAGCTGTGCAAGGTTTCTAGCTTATGTCACTGACAGCTCATTTGCACGGTTGAACAGTCGAAGGCAGACAAGGTCAAAGTTAAAATACTCTGCCACCAACTAAACACAACACTTCCTATCCATTCTTTCTTATGAGCAATTCTCACTGCAAAGCATTTTTTTCCATGTTAAATCATATCTTTGACTTTACAGCAAAGTCAGCAGATCAACCAAAATATCTGATCAAAGTTGTTCTTGGGTTCACAAATTGCATTGATGTTTCCGTAGTGTCTGGAGAGGATCCTGATCATGTTGACGACAGTGAAAAAGACAGTCCTCCGGCGTCACCAGGGCAGGAACAGTTTAACGACAACATGACCAAAAGTTCTTACTGCTGTGGGCTCTGTGGAAGAGACTGTCATAAGATGTCCGCGCTGCAAATTCATATGCGAATTCACTCAGGGGAGAAACCTTTTCAGTGCAATCTGTGTGGTAAGCAGTTCACCCAGAAAGGTCAACTCAAAGGTCACCAGAAAGTCCACACAGGTGAGAAACCATTCTCGTGCCCCGACTGTGGGAAGAGCTTCGCCCACTCAGGAGCCATGAACAGACATCGGCTCACACACACGGGCGAGCGGCCCTACCACTGCTCCGTGTGCGACAGGAGCTTCAACCAGTCCGGTCGCTTGAGAGAACATGAGAAAATCCACTTCGGGGAGAAGTTTGACTGTCCTGAGTGTGACAAGAGTTTCACAAGAGCTTCAAGCCTCAAGAACCATTTCAGGCTTCACACGGGAGAGAGGCCTTACGGCTGCGACGTCTGTGGGAGAGGCTTCAGCCGCTCTCAGAGCCTCAGGCTCCACAAACGAAAACACGAGCTGCTTCACACCGAGGAGGAGTCTGGATTCAGTGTGAAGAGCGAGGACTTATCTCAGACGGACGATGACTCCCCAATAAACATGTGTATAACAGACAAAAATGACTGAAAATGTATTTAAAGAAATCATACGGATAGCATTTGAAGAGTATACATATTGTCAAGATTATCTGCAGTTTATAATGAACTAAGAAGGGGAAACATAAGGGACAGCCTCTGTGAATAGACCGTCAGTAAACGTGGTTCATCATCATTAAAGTATTGAAGCTAAAACCCAGAAAGGTGCAGTCAAATTTATTAAAAGGCACTCACCCGTGAGTTTGTGTAACTTGCAACTCAGTTTCAAAGCAAATCAATTTACTATGAACATAACTTTTGTAAAAATTGTTTAGAAGTCATATATACTCTTGTGTATTACTCTTGCCTATGTTAGTTGCGTCCAAATATTGCACTCATATTTAGAGTATTTATGGTAGTACAAATGACTAATTTAAGGTCTGTGATTACACTTTCCCATGCAGTATTTGTCATTCAAACTAATCGTGTCTGTGAAAATTTGACTAAATAATAATTACGTTTTTGTACCAGATGTTACTGTGGCCACTGAGCAGTCTCCAAATCAGGTGAAACTGGAATTAGTTTGAGGGGTGTGAGATGTAATTATTATCTATCATGCCTGGAACATGTTGATCCTCAATCATGACTTTCTTCACATTTTTGCCAAAACCTTTTTGCCTTAGTGGTCATTATTTTGTATCTATTTAAAAAGGGGTCTACCTGAAACCCAAATCACAGATCAGGTTCATCTGGTTTGGTCTCAAGCCAAGTGAACATTGTGAATAAAGGAATCATTCTCTAAGGCTGTGGTACAAAAGTTGTGTAGACGGCCAATTTTGCCCGGTTCTGCCTCTAATTGTATTGGACATGTTTTACTGAACAATAAATAAAAGTACTGATGACTAGTTTTCTTGGGGTTTGGTGAATGCATTAATATTGTAGGAGAAGTGTGTTTATTTGTCAATAATTTATACCAATTCTGCTTAAGCGCCATTTTTAATCGGCTGAATGTGAAGTAGTTTCTCCCAGAGAAGGGAAAATGAACAAAGTTTGAGGTTCAGACATGTAATTGTTATAAAGTACCATAGCAAACGATGTGATGGTATTTTGAGTCTAGTTTGAAGCCCCACGCGAGACGCCGTACAGAAAAAAAACGGAAGTGAGGAATTTACGAGGACACGTGAATGTGTCATGGAGATAAACAAACTCACTTGGTTTGGTTACAGTGCTGCAAATAGCATATAGCTAGCGACACATGCAGTGAGAGGACATGTTTCTCTCTACATGCTGTATATTTCATGCCTGTAAAACCCGGAGTGACATCCAGGTAAGAAAAGCTGAAGACAAACGTCTGCGTTTCATTTCCTCACGTTAGCTAAACCGTGATGATTTTTGTCCGTTTCGGGCGATCAGTTATTGTTGTTCTTTAGTTTTTAATATATGTCCTATATGTCCAAAGCGCCTATCGTGAAGGGCTAGACTGTCTTCAATTCAGGAAGTAGTGAAACGTACAAATGTCCAGGGTGAACTTTGTCATTTACGCGCGTATCCGTTCAGGGCTAGCTAAGGTTGGCTAGGTACAACATGATCTTCGCACGTCCGGACAGTATTAGTTGTCATGGTCAGATTGTACAACGGTCAATGTAAGTAAGAAAGTAGAAGCTTTAAGGCATTACGACAGTTTAAAATGACGTCTTCTGTAGTTTAATAATATAGAGCTCTGTGAGCCATAAACGATGTATAATGAGATGTGGGTTGATGCAGTTAAAGAGTTATGATGACTGAACATGCTGTGAAAACTAGTTCAAACTTATGTGACCTCAAATGTATTTAACCTGCTGTTAGTTTATTGTTCAGCGCCTGTGTGTGTATTGTCACTTATGAACCTGCCTAAGTCTAATACCAAACTACTAAAGGATCATTTCAGATTATAGCTCCACTGCATGTCCTTGCCTTGTCAAGTTGAAACAAGATAAACCACAAGTTTCACCACAGCGGTTCTTTCATACACACTTCTCACACCGACTGTAAACAGGAATGACATGTGCCCTTGAACTGAACTTTGTCATACTGTGTATTCCAGCTCTTCAATTTTACAGACACACCATCTTTTAATTTGACCAACACACAATCAGGATGGTGTCCTACAAGCGCCTGAACCCAGAGGATGTGCAGTTTTCCAGTGCCGTGTTGTTAGAGGAGCCCCGTCCTGTCCAAGAGGTTCCAGTGAGTTTATATTTATTTATGAAAGCGACTCCCTCAGCATGGAAACTTATGCAAATTGATTTACAAATGCATAAATTTGTCTTTGGATTAAAACTTTTCTGCAGAAACTGGGTGCTCTTTCATCTGACTGCCAATGTTTCTGTTGGTTTTATTGAAACTGGATTTGTTAGCCTCAGGCTGGTTTCTGTTGACTCCTTTTCTGAGTGATATCTGATTTAACTTTGGTCTTCCCAGGCACCAGATACAGAGGAAGCCTCTTTGCTTCCCCGAAGGCTGCCATGTTCTGCCACCACAGGCCTCCTGGTGATTGGCTGCCTGCTGCTGCTCCTGTGTGGCGCCTGGCTCCTGGGCACAATGTTCTGGCTACATGGTCCCTCCGACCAACAGCCAGTTAGACCCCCACTGCCGGCCCCGGCACAAACACCAGACTCTCACCAACAAACGGGAATAAACGACACAGCAGCTGCCTCACGCTATAAGGCTTGCAGTCTCATCCCTGAGGCGTGGAGGTTCGACTGCTACCCTGAAAGAGGAGTAGTTGTTACCAGAGAGTTGTGTGAGGCGAGGAACTGTTGCTTCATCCCAGCATCCTCTCCTCCACCTGCCTGCATCCCCTCTTCCTCTGCCAGTTGCCCATCAGGGAAAAATGGTATCCCCTGGTGTTTCTATCCTCCAGAATTCCCTTCCTACTCACTGAAGTCAATGAATGACACATCCCTGGGGCACAAAGCTACGCTTGTGAAAGAACTGAAGACCTACTATCCAGGAGACATTTTTACTGTCTCTGCGGAGACCCGTCATGAGACTGACACACGGCTCCGAGTCAGGGTGAGTGGAGAGCTCACATGACAATGCAGTCAAAGAGGAAGCAGATTCTTGATTGCAATATCTCAATATTTGTGAAGAGGAAACTTTGTTTTTCCCACATTTCTCCATCTAGATCACGGACCCTTTGAGTTCACGCTTTGAAGTACCAATCTCTGTTCCCACCGTCACCAAGAAGGCAGAAAGTCCAGACTACATTGTCGAGCTTTCGAAGGAGCCGTTTGGTCTCATTGTGAAGAGGCGCTCTACGGGAACCGTGCTGTAAGTCTGACTTGAGCTTGTAAAAATTAAGGAGTCTCACATTCAGCTATGAAAACAACTTGAACTATGGTTTTGATACTCGCTCCAATGTCCTGTCAGGCTGAACACCACAGTGGCTCCTCTCTTCTATGCGGATCAGTTCCTGCAGTTCTCCACCTCCCTGCCCAGTCAGTTCATCTATGGCCTGGGCGAGCACCGCTCCACCTTTCTGCATGATGTCCATTGGAATACACTCACCATGTGGGCCAGAGACGTCCCTCCGATGGTAATGAAACATCACTGTTGGACATTGTTCTGTTCAACAGACTGACTGGTTCAATAACATCATTCAGCATCTGGCAGGTTTGGATGATTTTGATGTGTAACTGGAATCACGCGGATTGCATTTTTCTTATATTCCTCTCTGCAATTTAGGAACAAACAAACCTGTATGGGGTCCATCCCTTTTACCTGGTGATGGAGGAGGGAGGGAACGCACACGGCTTCTTCCTGCTGAACAGCAATGCAATGGGTCAGTTCCGTTATTAAATGGTTTATAACACACTGTCACTATAAGATGATATAAGGTGATTATGAAATGTTTAGAACTGATTTTCCAACAACTATAACTTCTATGAGGACACATTATACATTCTAACAGTTGTGTGTTATGATGTTTTCCGTTCCATCAGATGTTGTTCTTCAGCCGGCCCCGGCCCTCACCTGGCGAACGATCGGTGGAATCCTTGACTTCTATGTGTTCCTTGGTCCTGATCCTGGTTCAGTGATTGGACAATACCTGGAGGTCATAGGTCAGTAAGAGTTGGTCAGGATGTGGTATCTATGGCCACTTGGGGGCAGCAGAAACAAGATGTGAACACAACAGAGACTACGGCATCATCACCTTTAGGTTGATTTAGAGAAGCAGTTGTTTTATTCGTGTTCTGTGTCTTCCTCCATGTTGTGTCAGGCAACCCGGCGATGCCCATCTACTGGGCTTTAGGCTACCATCTTTGCCGTTGGGGTCTCAACTCAAGTGAATCTACCTGGGACCTTGTTAAGAGCATGAGGGATTATGGGATACCCCAGGTAAAGTGTAATCAGCAGACTGTGTGAGATCAAACTCCGTCATTAGCTGGGATTTTGACAGGTTATTTGTTTTTGCAGGACGTCCAGTGGAACGACATCGACTACATGGACCAATTCATAGACTTCACCTATGACTCAATAAATTTCGCCACACTGCCTGACCTGGTCAAGGACCTGCACGCTCATGATCAGCGTTATGTCATAATACTGGTAAACACAACTGTCCAGTTGCATTCTTGTGTTTTTCTGACTTGGCTTGCTTGTCTGTGACCATTGTTTGTCCCTCTGCAGGATCCGGGTATCAGTAGCACTCAGCCTGAGGGCTCGTACTGGCCGTATGATGAAGGACTGAGGAGAGAGGTTTTTATTAAAGATGCTGATGGAAATACACTAATTGGGAAGGTGAGGCACAAATCCCCTGTACAACAGCAGCTGGTTACTGGAGGTCCTCTTACATACCACCTGCTTGTGCTCTGTCTGCAGAAGGAAATATTAAAATGTGATTAGAAAAACTTCACAATCCCTTCTTGCAGGTGTGGCCTGGTCTGACGGCGTACCCTGACTTCTCTGACAATGTGACCCATGAATGGTGGTTTGAAAACCTCCAGAGGTTCCATGAGAAGGTTCCATTTGATGGATTATGGATTGTAAGTGCAGCCAGTGAGACATTACTGAAAGATGAATCCAGTTTAATGATCTTTTATTTCAGTGGCTCTGAGCATTACATATCGTCTCCCTAAACGTTTGTCTCGTTCATTTGTTAGGACATGAATGAGCCTTCTAATTTCTTAGATGGGTCCACAAACGGATGTCCGTCAAACAGTCTTGAACATCCTCCTTACACACCAGGTGAGTGACGTGGCTCCTAAACAACACAACCAACGCACAAACACACAATAACAAAGTGTAAATAATGATCCTTTACCTTTCAGGTGTACTCGGAGGAACTCTGCGGGCCAAGACGGTGTGTGCCTCTGCACAGCAGAAGCAGTCCGTCCACTATAACATGCACAGCCTGTACGGACTCCTGGAGGCGAAGGCCTCTGCAAGGTCAGGACCTGTCGTGCACATGTGCTGCAAATATTTCTGGCCCAATTACAGAGATGCCAACAGTAGCTAGATGCTAATGTTGACAATCCTAATATGATATAATTCACAATAACCGTCTCATTGCAGCCGTTGAGGGAATCTGTCCACTGATTGTTCTCACATACAACCTGGTGACTGAGCAACTACTGAGAATAAAAACTGCTAATGCTTGTTGTCCATCTGCTCTTTCTTTCTGTCCCTTCCTCCAGTGCTCTGAAGCGGATCGTGGCAAAAAGACCTTTTGTAATCTCTCGCTCCACCTTTCCCAGTCAGGGGATGTACTCTGGTCACTGGCTGGGAGACAACAGGAGCCAGTGGAAAGACCTGTACACCTCCATAGCAGGTCAGAATGCACAGACTTCACAGAGATTACAGATCAAAGGTCATGAGTACCGTATAATATATTTGAGTAGAACTGATACTAGAAGCTCCTCTCGTGTAGTCCTACTAGCTTAAAGATGCATGTGAAGGTGTACGTAGTGGATAAATCTGTTTACGTGTGGTGCTGCTGTGAGGTAGTTTGCAAACTCTTCGTGTCGGTTGGCCAACTCAACCTGGACGAGGTAACTTCTCTGTTGCTAGGGTGTTACTAAGGGTCGGCCATTGCATGGGAGTCTGCTGATATGATTGATACTTGCCAGGTATTCGTCAGACCCTTTGCATTTATTAAAAGGTGTTCACCTGCACCTATTTTCTGTCCCTCAGGCATCTTGACCTTTAACCTTCTGGGCATCCCGTTGGTGGGAGCAGATATCTGCGGCTTCAGTGAGCAGCCGCAGGAAGAACTGTGTGTCCGCTGGACGCAGGTGGGAGCGTTCTATCCTTTCACACGCAACCACAACGCCATCGACATGAATGTAAGAGTCGAACCTCTCTGCTCCTGCGTCACCACAGAGTGTTTCAGTCCCTCCAGAAGTGCTGATTGTTAAATGTTTTAATGTATTAACAGCCCCAAGACCCGACAGCTTTCAGCCCGGTGGCTCGTACAGCCATGAAGCAAGCTCTGCTGCTACGCTATTCTCTGTTCCCTCTCCTGTACACCCTGTTCCATCACGCACATGCACACGGACACACCGTCGCACGGCCGATGATGTTTGAGTGAGTAAAGAACAAAACCTGCTTTCATGTTTTCTTTTACCTTTTAGATTATTCTTTGTTTTGATATTTCTGGTAGTTTTGGAGCTACGTGTTGTGTCATTATATGTCTTCTATCTACTCAACAGGTTCCCAAAAGATGTAAGAACCTATGGCATTGATAAACAGTTCCTCTGGGGGAAGAGTTTACTGGTGACACCAGTGCTGGATCCTGGAGTGGACTATGTGGATGGTTACTTCCCCCAGGGTCTGTGGTATGACTACTACACGGTAAGTCAGCCCGGCACACACAATACATACGACTGTGTAAGACTGGCGATCTAATTCATCATCATGTGCTCCTCGTCTTCCTCCCAGGGCGACTCTATCAGCAGTAAAGGTGAAGAGCTGCGACTCAACGCACCTCTCGACAAGATCAACCTGCATCTGCATGAAGGATCTGTTATAGCGACTCAAGTAAATCAGCTTCTTGGTTACATTAACACTCTTAAATTATTTTGTGCTCGTACATTCAAAATGTTTGTACAACAGTCGACAAGAGAGTAGAGCTCTTAAACCAGCAAGTTGACGAGAGGTCTTCAGTTTAAGAGGTATTTTAACTACATTCCAACATTTCTTCACTTACTCAGGGTTTTATAAAGACACTGTTGTTTTAATGTATTTTAACTCTAGAATATGTCTGTCTGTGCTTTTCAAAGTTCTATTAGAGA
>CAAKHC010011951.1:52666-67904 GCA_901007825.1 Macroramphosus scolopax
CACTGGAAACGCAAGTATTGTTATACGAATAACTTTGTATTTAATTAGAAAAAACTGAAGTTTTGAAAGTTTGAACAACACACACACACACACACACACACACACACACACACACAGCTCCACCCATGCCGCGTCACTATCGCCCTCACACAGGTGTCACATGCAGTTTCCGTCTCTGAGGAGGGAAGGTGAGGAGGTGAGGAGGTGATTCCCACGTCCATCGTCCCGCTGTCACTTCCCGGATCCGGCGTGTTCAGGCTTCTGTGGAAAGTTTCACCAGGGGGAGGAGGGAGGGGGACTTCTGTGAGTCCACAGCGGCATTGCCGCTCCGACACACGGCTCGAGAAGCAGCTTGAGTGCGGCTCTGAGCTCCGGGATGTCGGCTGTGAAGGCGCTGCAGCAGTGGTGCCGAGTCCGGTGCGACGGCTACCGGGATGTTTCCATCACCAACATGACCACGTCCTTTCGGGACGGCATGGCCTTCTGCGCCCTCATCCACAAACACAGACCCGATCTCATGTAAGTACGAGGAACCGACCAACAAAGACTTCTGGTGAAGTTTGTAGTTTCCATATTTTTTCAGCAAACCATTGAACCTTTCACTTGCAGTTGTATCCTCGCTGTCTGCAACACACATTGTTATGGAAGAATAAGTTTGTTGGGTTCAGCGTTCATGTTGAGTTACAGCAGAGGAACAAAGTCGGCTTCATGTTCAGCAGGAGGAGCAGGGACAGGATGGAGCTCAGAGAGCAGAGGGACCGATGTCTGATCATCGGGTCTAATAGAGAAACAAGACAGCAAAGCTGCATCCTCGTTTAGTTCAACTCACAGACCAGCAACTAACATGCCTCGTGTTTATAAAACAGTGCACAGACATGGAGGCTCAGTTAGTTGAATCAGAGTCAAACAGCAACTAACTTCTACTCAATATATATATATTATATATTGTTTATTGTTTCTTCAATTGGATGTTTGAGCTTCACTGTGCAGCAGAAAGACACACAGAGAGAGAGTGATGGACCAATATGTGTTTTTCAGTGGACGATGCTGATATGTTCAGAGCAGGTAGCTGATAAATGAAGTCAATTTTATGTGGTTGTTTTTGTTTTACACTTACAATAATTTACAAGCTCACTGTGTATAATAGTAGTTTAAACTAGTTAACTGTACATAAAAGTAGTTGAAACTAGCTAACTGATTGTAAACAAGTTGAAACTAGCTAACTGTATATAAAAGTAGTTTAAGCTAGCTAACTGTATATAAAAGTAGTTAAAACTAGCTAACTGATTGTAAACAAGTTTAAACTAGCTAACTGTATTTAAAAGTAGTTTAAACTAGCTAACTGGATGTAAAAAGTTTAAACTAGTAAACATCCATAATGACAGGTGATGACTTGGAGAAGGTGGTTTGCAATCGTATATCTGTTTGAGAGAACAGCAGAGGTGCTGATTGAGTTAAACTATTAATTGATTGATGTTTATTTACTGTATATTGACTAATTAGTCAATCCACTGAACATCATGTAATGTTGTTTGTGTCAGTTTGGGGCCAGAATCAGAAGTCTGGACTTGCAGCTTCGTTGTTCTCTCCCATGACTTCCCAGGAGGTTTTATATTTTAACTTGACAGCTGTTAAGTGTTTTGGCACCTGATGATCTCAGTAAGATGTGTTCACGATTGGCTTTTGGATCTGTTTTCCAAATATTCCAAAGACTTGGCCCGCCAATCGCTCACTGAACTTTTGGCTAGTTTCACAGACTCCTGGTGTTGATCCAGAGAGTTTGTGATGTCACACAGTAGTTTCATTTTAAGAATTTGAAGAAGAGATGAAGATAATCCAGTGTTTTCCGTTCAGTTCTTACCTGCAGCCAGGCCAGCGTGGCAGCATATTTCCTGTTCATAGGGGCACTGAAGCACTAAACGCTGGTTAGACTGGCTGACTGAGCCCATTGTAAGTTTAAGGACCTAATAAATGCATTTGATTAGTGACAGCGCGGATGATCAGTCACACTATGCATGACTAAATAACACAGGGTTGGTTTAGACTTCTTGTAAACAAATGAATGAGGAAGTTGGATCACAAGTGTTTTGCTCATTTTTTCTCCTCTGTTGCAGCGATTTTGATTCCTTGAAGAAAGAAAATGTCTACGACAACAACAAACTGGTAAGACATGCTGAGATTCTGCATCCTAGTAAGAGCCAGACAGATGTATTGATCAGCCGATTCGATCAACTGACTTCAGCCCTTCAGCCCTATCACATATTGTCTTACAAATTGGCTGCTGTATGTGATATGAAATTCTAAGCATCTCTCCCCAAAACTCCAGTATTGGTCCAGCTGTTATCTGAATGATTCAAACAAGCGGTTGATCTAATAGAACGATCTTTTCTCTAAGGAAGTTAGGATTATTCGATTAATCAAATATTCACTTGACAGAAGCAAACGTTTTATCGTCCTGTTTATTCAAAGTTACATCAGTTGCCTCTCAGTTGTCATCATTTCTTTAGATTCAGTATTTAAAGCACTTGGTGGTTTCCCACCGGCCTTCCTCTCTGACATACTTTCAGTGCACAAAGTTATTCAGCTCCTCTGCTTCACCTGCACAAATCTTCTAGTTCCTCCAAAGTGCAAAATAAAAAACCTTCTGAGACGCAGCTTTTATTTTATTTTGTGCTCCAAAATGTTAAACAGTCTGAAATCGACGACCTGCCAGTCGGATTAAATTAATTAGTAACCCGAGACCAACGATTGACAAATTGTATTAAATTATTGCCATTTATTTGTGAAAGGTAATTCTTGACCTCAGAAATAGTATTTTAACAAAATGATCATAATCCAGCCGATGCTTATGATCTTGTTTTCTGAGATGCACTTGATAGTTTTCATCAGCAGACGTCACCCGGGAGGTTTGAGGACGCTCGTTTGACCAAAGCTGACATGAAGTTTGAACTGTTTCATAATGAACGAGAAACCTCTGGAAATAAATATTTACTAAACTCTGAGTTAAGATTAATGAAACTTTGATTGTTAGTTTTACAAAACAGGAAATCCAAAGACATTGAGACTATAAACTTTATTATATTCTGATTGTATAAACAGCAGATTTACTGATCATTGAACATATATTCTTTTTAAACCCTAAATTGCTTCTTCATGTCGGCTCACAGGGAGTTTTTCCACGTTCACAAGGTGTCTGTGTTCAAACATGGCTGCGAGGAGAAGTCACTGCCAAACTACGAGTGTTTCAATCTGGACACTTTGGCTGCGCTGTTGCATTCTTTACTTTCCTTTTTCTCCCCGGAGCTTTGGAGTTGGACTTCGAGCTCTTCTGTTCCTTTAACAGACGAACACACTGACAATCATGGCTGAATCAACAGGCTGATAACAATAAAGTGCCGGCAGTGAAAGTGCCACAGGGCACAGCAGAGTCTGTTTTTACGGCTCCCTCGTTTATCTGATGCCTCTTGTGCTGGTTTGCATGCCTCCGCTTGTAGTTCTTCATGCTTCTGTTGAATCACTGAATGTCAGTCTGGTTTAGGAGGTTCTTCACAAGCTAACTTCCCACATAATTCAGCTTGTGGTCGGAATCTGACATTTACAACAAAAGTGGTTTTATTAAAGAAATTCAAAAGCAAGATATTAAGCAACATAATAATTTATTTTGAATGGGAAGGAGACGTCCACAATTGTCCACAATTATGATCCTGCACCCAAAAAGAGAATATAAATCAAAACAAATTTGACATAAACAAAGGTTTTCCAGTCAGTGTGGGTTGAGGTTTTAGAAATCCCCCCTGAACTTCTTTTGTTTTGTATTTGCAGGCGTTTCAGGTTGCGGAGGAGCAGCTGGGGATCCCGGCGCTGTTGGATGCAGAGGACATGGTGGCTCTTAGGGTTCCTGACCGCCTCAGTATCCTCACATACGTCTCGCAGTACTATAACTGTTTCCACGGACGCTCCCCGAGTGAGTATCCCCGTCTTTCTGTGTCCGTCTCTGCTCCTCTCCCCTTGTCTCATCTGCTCTATATGTGTCTTTGTAACTTCCTGCTGCAGTTGGTGGAATGGCAGGTGTGAAGCGGCCAGCCGAGGTCTCCACAAATGAACCATCTGGGAAGAAGAACCAGCCGGTGTCCTCTCAGGTGTTCCCCTCTTCTAAGCCTGCCAGAGAGAACAGCCCTCCCCGTTCTTCTAACATCACAAAACCTCCTCCTTCCCCTCGACGGACCAGAAACAACCTGCAGGTGAACTGAATAATCTGCAAGAGCATCACAAAGTCCTTATTTGGTAGTTACTTTCCTAACCAGGAGGGTATGTTGAAGATGATGTAAATGCCTTTTCAAGTAGATAAGACGAAGTTCATGAACAACTTCTCATGACGGATGTCATCATTTCCTCTCTTCTCCTCTTCAAGGACGTACCAGTTGAGAAATCGCCTCAGACGGGAACTCTGAGTAACAAGTGTGTGTCCTGCCACAAGCATGTTCATTTGGTGCAACGCCATCTAGTGGACGGGAAGTTGTATCACAGGAACTGTGCAAAGTAAGAACCTTTATCTTAGTTTAAGTTCATGTAATCCTTCATAACGTGGGCTCATTTGTGTCAGTGAGGATCTGAAAACATTTAGGAACCACTTGCTGAAGAGATTCTTTGTTCTCTCTTACTATTTGTGTGTCTACTATTTGTTTGGTCTCCAAGGTTACTGCCTCCTGCAAACACAAGCGCACCTCTTAGAGATTTACCCCAAACCACAGCTCCCTCCAAAGTCACTTCTCAACCAGCCTTCTATAAAACACACACTCCTGCACCAGCTCCCTCCAGACTGGGTCCTACATGGATGGTGGAGAAACCCAGCCCCCCCTCCAGCTACTCCAGCACCGTTCTCTCTCTGTCTCCTTCCCGGCCTGCTGCAAGTCTCTCCTCACCTGCCAAAGAGAGTCACACAGCTGTGATCTCCAAACCCGCAGCGCCACAGACTTCTAACACTACTGTTACTACCACCTCCTCCGTTAACTCCAGGCCCACTGCTGCGCCCCGAAGCTCAACCACAGCGGCACCGACCTTTAGCACCACCTTTACTACCACCACCTCTGTCAACCCCAGGCCCACTGCTGCGCCCAGAGCTGCAACCACAGAGGCAAAGTCACTTCAGTCCAGGCTCAAGTTCTTCCATGGAGAAACCACCGCTAACGAAGAAGAGAAAAAGAATCCAATCAAGAAAGTGGATGTTAATAAAAGGCTGGATGTTAACGGTAAGATCCAGGAGGCCACGGTGGGTCAACCTGTGGTTGTAAGTGTTTCTGGTGTCGGCAGAAAACAAGTGAATATCACCTTGGATCCAGGTGACAGAGCCAAAGCAGCTGGTGTGAGTGGAAAGAAACAGGAAGACGGTGAGATTAGTAAGACGAAAGCAGCGGCCTTCATCTCCAAGAAACTGTCAGAGGAGAACAGTAACAGCAATAAACCAACGACCGGAGCGCTGAAGAAAACGGACAAGTGAGGAATCTGATCAAACACACACTCGTACACACGGACAACAAGTCTTTGTTTGGCCTGATTTGTACTGCACATCATTTATAGCTTATACTACTTCATCACCTCTACTCAGACCTTCTCAAGTGGAGACTCCTAAGAAGGAGACGGGTGGTGTCAGAGGGAGGGTGAAGCTGAAAGCCGACCCGTCCATCCTCGCTGACCTGCAGCTCCCGCCCAGACCAGTCACCCCAAACTCTGGTCTGACACCAGCCGGCAGGATCGCACCCAGAGCCAGGACTCCAGACCGAGTCAGCGCATCACCCAACACTTCAGGTTAAACTCCCACACTTCCACCTGGATGCAGAAGGGGCGTGGCCCGCTGTAACGCATGATTTGTAATGTAATCTGCTATAATTTGAAGAATTAGCTTTCATCTATGACAACAGCTCATAATTATCACATCACACAGACACTAACAGCAGCCGGGACTTTATTGGATGACATTGTGAAAGTTAAAAACAATTTAATTTTCTTTTGTTCTCAACAGCATCCGACAGCGAGTCTCCTGCGGACTGGAGGTCCAGACTCAAACCTGTGACCAAAGTAACAAAGTAAGACTGACCTTGTTCTGTTTTCTCTCCACATTCAATGTTTCCGGTTTATAGTTTGTTAGCCGTTACTGGCTGAGTGTCGTCACATTGGCGGGCTTACAGAGCATCAAAGAACATGAAGCGTCTGCTCTTCCTTCCTCCTGATATCCTGTCCATCCATCCATCCTTTCATCCAGCCAGTCCTCCCACAGGAAGCCCCGTACCTGCTGCTCCTCCAAATGGCTCGTTCATGATTTGTAGTCGGATCTTTCAGTCGCTCCTCTTGCGCCTCACGCATGCGGAGCCCCGAATGGTGTCAGGAGTGACTCGAGTCGTCTGTGGTGCAACATATGCTCAGCGCTCCCGGTTCCCTTTCCCCAGATGACCTTTCCTCTCGCTCTCATGAATCTCAACCGAGGAGTGTCAGTGAGGAAGAGATGGCGTGGAAGTAAAACAATGAAACATTCTCTCCTTCTTGTTTTCTGCTCGTCCTTCATCCTTCTACAGACCTGATGGATCTTCACAGTTTCCTCCCGCTGACGGAGCTGGAAGGTCTCAGACGTCAGATCTGTCTGTCAAGCCTGTTCCCTCCTCTCATCCTCCCCGCCCGGTTATCTCCGTCACTCCACCGGCATCCAAAAGTCAGGAAACAATCTTCAGTATTGTGATTTTAAGTTTCAGCAACATGAAGGTTTAATACACTTTATCTTTTCTTTCTTTCACAGACTTCCTGAACGGTCAGAGAAACATGTCAGCTAATGATGTCAAGTCAGAGTCCAACATCTCCAAGGTACATCTCAGGAGATTCATCTGGGTTGTTGTTTCATGGTTTAACCCTTCAACATCCGCCTCAAATGGGTCCAGGGCTGCTTCAGCCTTGACAAGCGGTCCTGAGAACAGTGAATGTAGCATCCTGTCGTCGATGACGTGACGCTTGTAGAAGGTTTAGATAATAAGCCCACACGACCTGAGCTCTGTTCTTACTTCACCCTGCTGGAGTTTAAACTCTGTTTAGTGAAAATCAGGAAGTGGCAGACGACCCTTTGACCTCTGGGGACATGTTATAACAAACTTTGGTTAATATCATCGTTAGCTGTGAATGCTATTGAAGGTCTCAGTGTTTGATGTCCATGTACACGTGTGACCTCTGTAGACGAAGCCAGACTTCATCCCCAAAGACGACATCATAAAGGAGCTGCGGGACATTGAAGTTAATCTGAACGAGCTGGAGAATAGAGGAGTCGAGCTGGAGACGAAGCTCCGCCGAAGCGAAGAAGGTGAAACACACACGCACACACTCACAATATCAGCCTCCTCTTCAGATTCCGAGGAAGGTTCGTATCTGAGATTAACGGTGTGAGTGTTTGTGTGTCAGACGGTGAAGACGACGCGCTCATGGATGAGCTCATGGTTGAGTGGTTCAACTTGATCAGGAACAAGCAGGTGGCCATGCGCCGGGAGTCTGAACTTGTGTACATGTGAGTAGACACACACACACACACACACACACACACACACATGGACACACACACTGTTAGACAAGAGACACTCTTTAGCGATTAGTGAAACAGATTTTTGGCCAGAAGGTTGACAGTATGAATTCCCAGTGTCCTCCCTCCTCCGTCACCCAGCGGGCGTCCTGGAACATGGCAACTCCCCCCCCCCCCCCCCCCCCCCCCCCCCCCCCACAGGCTGCAGTGGACCGAGCAGTGACGAGCAGGATGCTGCTTTAAAGCGCGCTGCACTGGACTCCTTCAATATTCCTTTGATGAATCAATAATTCTTCTAGAAGACAGAGGAAGTCATTATATAAATTGTGGGTAATATTTCTTTCTATCATTTCTGGGACAAAGTCAACTCCCAGTGAGGGTAACAAGTGATGGTAACACGGACCTCAAACTGCCTTACAGTGTCGCCTCATTCACACACATTCATACACTGATGGTGCAGGCCGCCGTGTCCACCTGCTCATCAGCAGCACATTAGAGGTTCCCTCCACCTCCTCAGCAACACCACCGCCAGTAATAAATGCTGACTGTTTGTGTGTTTTATGTGCAGAGGAAAAACCCAGGACTTGGAGGAACAGCAGCCGAGTGTTGAGCAGGAGCTCCGGAGACTGATGGAGAAACCAGGTGAGGGTGTCGGGTCACACACTCGTCACAACGTGAAACACAACAGCGATCTGAGACTATAAACTGTTGGTGTGTGTTTGTGTGTGTGTGTAGAACATTTGAAAACAGCCCGGGACCGGAAGAGAGAAGAGGAGCTGATGACCAAACTGGTGACGATCGTCAACGACCGAAATGCTATCGTAGAGGGTCTGGACGAGGACAGACTCAGGTGGGTCCACAGCTCATCTTCGTCTTTTCTTTTATGAGACGATATACAAAAACATCCCAACTACATGTCAGGTTAAAAATACCGGAATGATCCTTTAGGTCTGAGCTTCAGCCCTTCGACCTCGTGGTCTGCATGTATGTAGCGTCGTTAATCTGTGTTCACTTCTTGTGTTCTCCATCTATTTTCTCAGGGAGGGCGAGGAGGACGAGCAGCTGAACCAGTTGATGATGAATTTCAGTGAGTGTCTCCAGCATCTCCACCGGCCGTCTGCCCCCCCCCCCCCTTCTGCTGCTCCGTTCATTAGTTATCACAGCCCCCCTTGTCACTGCAACTTAGTTGGCTTATAAATTATCCAGTCGAGGAGTTCCATCATGGACGCCTCCTAATTGTAGGAGGAAGAGTTGTCATTGTGTTTTATTGAAGTGTGTGTGTGTGTGTTAGCCTCTGCTAATGGAAAAAGAATCAAACAAATTGCTCCCCCTCTTTCTGTCAGCGGCCGTCCTATTAGACAAATGGATGAAACAGACAGTTAATTTAACCCTCTAATGGACGAGAGTTAAAGCCGGTTTCATTTGCAATTCATGACGGCAGATCGCCGGTGAGGGCGATGACATTTATTGAACCTCAGTGAAAGGTCTTTGTGTGACGGTGGCTGCGGGCTGAAGGCCTCTTCACTGTAATGTGTTCATAAAGTTTCACATTTCATTCCCACTTTAAGTGCAATCATGTGAACGCTTACACTCGTGCTGCATCATGTGGGTGTAACATACATGATCAACTATAACACGGTGCAGGATATCATCCCTCTGATTGGCTGTCAGCATCTCTGTTAACATAACAAGGAACCTCAAACGCAGCTGTGTTGAGCAGCAAACACAGGTGAGGTGTATTAAATGGCGTGTAACCGTAGCAACGGTGTGTTTGCGTTCCCAACTCTCACTGGTGAATATCAAAGGTGCGACAGAGTCAAACTGACGTTCGTGCTGCATTCTGACCTTCAGTGTCATATTTGTCTTCCTCAGACATCAAGAAGGACAAACCGAAGAAAAAGTCTCCGATGTCCAAACTCTTCAGCTGGGGGAACAAGAAGGAGGCGTGACGCTCGTCAGGAGGAACACAGCTGCTTCTTTACTACACTTGTCGTCTTAAATGTTCGTCATCTCAGCCTTTGTGTGTGTCTGTGTGCGTGTGTGTGTGTATACACAATATGTGCAATCTGTCGTTCTCAGCGCCTTTAGAACAAATGCCCTCCCCTCTTGTCGGCTGAATCACTCAGGATCTGACGTGACTCCTGCCTCACACACACACACACACACACACACACACACACACACACACACACACACACACACACGATATTTAAGGGGTTAATGACACACCAGGCTGATGTGATTGGGTTCAGTGTTCCAGTTGTAAATTTTAATCCTCTTCTCGTCTTAATCTGTCTACTTAATGCACACACACACACACTTTCTGCTAATAACTCTTCCTCGTGTCTCTTTTTGAAATGTTGCTTGTAAACAGTAACACTAACATGAGTTCGAGCACCGCAGCCGCTCCAGAGGTCAGCCAGCTGGTTCTCGCTCTCTGGTCGGGTTGGAGTCCAGACGACACGACACCAGTGACTCTGTGTCAAACTTTTCCTTTAACTTCGTGTATCTTTGTCTACTTTTATTGGACACACAGTATTTCACCTTCCTTGGACAGGTTTTCCTGCAGAATGAATTCCTACAATCACGTGTAAATTCCCACGCGGGGAAAATAGAACAAACTTCTTGATACTTTTCTCTCTTCTGGCTTGTCGTACTTAAAGCAACATGATGCAGCTTTTGAAACTGACATCACCAAACTCTTCACACGTCAATAGAATTTGAAAGAAAGTCACTGGATTTGTTCTTTTTGGGGACATTTTTCTTTCCTCTCGTGGTTTTACTGGTCTGTAAGTCGCAGGTTGACGGGCTGTTCTGATCCATATTGGATCTCCATTTGTTTGAATTGTTCTGATCTCAACTGAATATTTAATATGTGTTAATGTCCCACCTCTGCTTCCCCGTCCCTCAACTATACTGTCAAATAATGTGCAGGTCTGATTCCTTCTTTTCAGATTTCTGATTTTAAACTCTGAATTCTGACGTAACGTCTGAACTTTTGTACCAGTTGTCGTCTTCTGAGTCGGAACTTACAAGGATTTGATCATTAAATGGAGAAACAGGCCTGGATTGGTAATAAATAATACAAATATATTGTTGACTCACAGAAGTGAAACTTGAAGTGTTTCATTATTTTACCGTAAGTCAGTGCTTCAATGCTTTTTTTTTTTTAAATAACTTTTGGTTGATAAAAATGTCACTCAATAAAATGTGTTAGAAAATGTGAATTCTCTTCTATTCACTGCATCTTATTTTAATATTTGGGTCAAACAGGATTCATTGAGTTGTATCAGCCTGCAGTGATGATGCACTTCTCGATATGGACACTAGGAGGCAGCATGAGCCTTTTCATGTGACTGGAGTTCCTCTCGGAGCTGGAAGCCTTCGTGTTCCTGATCCGTGGAGCCACAAGCGGACTGAAGGTCAGGGCACCCCAACACACACGCATTTTCTCTTTTAATTTACTCCTAAAAGAGAAACTTTATATCGCATACTACGTGTTGTCATTAACTTGCAGTTCCTCCTGGTCGGACGGCTGCAGGACAGTAAAACTGATTCTCATCTCTTAATAATAATCAGTCAATAATAATCAGTCAGCTGTTTCACGTTGCTGCAGAAGCCACTTGATTTCTAGACAAAAACAGATGGTTCGTGAGAAACTTCATGACCAGGAGTCATCAGGTTCCCCTCAGTCAGTGTCAAGACAGGTTTATTTATCATTGAAATAACAGATTTGCAACAACAAACTTTCCATTCTGTGAAGCACACAACATCTTAAAGTTTAGATTTGGATCATAAAAAATACAGCCTGTCTGCAGGGAAGTGGAGACGTGTAACCTCCCTGTTTGACTACACTGAGGAATGTTTCCTTTATTATCTCCACCAAACAAACGTAATAATAACTTGTGAGGATTAAAGACATTAATTTAATTATCACATATTTGTTGAATATATACATAAATAATTTTCAGGTGGAAGACCTGACATGTGGTTCTTCCAACCAGACTGTCGATATGATGAAGCCTGAACAGGAACATGTTGGTTTTGTGTCTGATCATCTCCTCCTCACATCGGACCCTCTGGGTTTGTCAGGGGACCTAAATAAGAGTTTCTCGGTTCCCCTGTAAGGAACATTTTTATGGTTCTCCTCCAACTGTTTGTCTGCAGAAACACTGTGACTGTATCATCACAGATACAATAACTGTGAGGCTGACAAGGAAAAATCATCTAATTAATCTCTGAGTTTTTAAAACTGGCTCAACGTTTCCTGTCACTTCCTGTTTACTAATGTTGTGAGCTTGTTGGATAAAACCTCGTTAGGTTAATTTACAGTGGTTAAGAGTTATATTAAAAGGATAACTATCGAGTTTCATTCAATGAAACGAAATGTTTGAATAATCACGACTTAAATAAAACCCTGTCGATGGAACCAACCAGCGGTCGAACCGGCCCGGAGCCGGTCGGAGCGGCGCCTCCTTCGGCACGGGCCTCGCCAACTCTCGGGCAGTCTCAGTCAAATATGCAGAATGTGGCCTCCTTTCTTTTGACTTCAGTGACCAGCAGCAGGATCGATACGCGTCTCCAAATTCAGAGCGGGGCTGTGCGTCATTTACGCACGTGGCCCCGAGCAGTTTCCGGTTACACGCAGATTCCACACGGTGAAATCCTGGAAGAACAAAGCTGTCTGTCCTGAAAACCAGGTAAAATATCTGAGTTTAATTATTAGTTTGGGCTCTCAGGAGGTTCAGGTGCAGAAACCCTGGTTCAGGCCTCTCAGGCTGAGGACGGTGTTGGAAGCTGCAGACATAAATCAGGGCTGAAAAAGTAGATTGACTTTGAGTTCCCTTCAAAGAACCCACCCAGGAACAACTTCTCCCTGCTCCACTAAAAACATCCTTTTACAAGAGCAAAAGAGTGTAGAGAGAAATAATACAATAAAGGAACAGAAAAGCGCGGGGAGATTTACTTCTGGTTGTTTTTGTAAATGTTGTGTGACACTACAACAGTGTGTAATCTTCTTCCCTCTAAAGGCAACATCTGTTCCGTTGTTATGTGTGAAAGAGTTTGTTGATTCCTTCCTAAAACTGTGATAAAGACCAAATGAAGTGTTCCCGCTCGGCGCCGCCGTGTCCGAATCAATCGCGTCTCGCCGTAACTTTTGGAACGTGTTTATCTTTGGGCTGAAAATGTTCCTTCAAGTCAACTCAATGAGGTTGATGTGCAGTGACGGAGGCTGACGTGGGTCATTTACATAACACAGCGGGGCCCTTCACATTTTAGTCACACAGACTTTTACACAGTCTCTCCTCTGGTTTTGACATAATGTGATTCCCCATTCACGGCTGCTATCTGCTGAATCCGTGTTAAAATAGTATAAAGTCTGGATTAACATTCACTCAACCTGCCGGTTATTGTTGCTTCACAGGCTTTTCATGCTCTTCTGCTCCGTTTTTGAAGGTTTAAAGGGAAATTGTATTCATGATTTGACACACTATTAAATTTGTCTTTCTTACACACACACACACACACACACACACACACACACACACACACACACACACACACACACACACACACACACACACACACACTGAGAGGTCCTAGTGAGGTTGTGTTTATTGTGTTCACGATACATTTATAAAGTAATCTGATTTCTTGGGCCTATGGTGGCTACCTTTTAATACATATTGATCATGTTTGGTTTCATCATCATCATCCTCATCATCAACCTTTATTTATACCAGGGAGGGCCGTCACTCTGTGGGTGTCCTGCAAAGAAAACATTAAAATACACATAAAAATATAAATTCTAGAACCAGCAAAATCAAATCAAACACGTATCCGAATGCAACACGACTCGTGTATTGTTCCATTTTCGCGACCGCCGGCAGGTGAAGAGCCCCGGGGAGAGAGAGAGTTGACTCCATGAGTCGAGGCGCAGCAGTAAATATTAATGTAATATCTTATAAATATTCCTCCGACTTCAAAATTCAGGGAGAATCTAAGTTGAGACGGTTTTAGATTATTTAAGTCACAAAGCTGGAACGTCTGTTGTCTCCTAAACAAGTTGATGAGAAGTGTAAAAGAGTGGAGACAGACGAAGGTGGAGGAGATGAACCCATAACAAAGTGATTTAAGCTCTGAGCTGCACTCACAGGCAAACAAACAGTGGAACTTCTCTCGGATTTGTTTTTATTTTCTTGTGTGCTCCCTGAACGTGTTTCCACTTTCAGTATAAGTATTTCTTTGTGTGACGGCGGCGCTGGAAAAGCGATCACATCCCCTGGACCCCCTCCAAGGACCTCTGGATGTCGCCCATGGAAACCCCTTTGCATGTGGTCTCTACTTGCACACACACACACACACACACACACATGCAGTCATCGTGCACACACACACTCGGTGACGACAGGCGGGAAAACCATCTCAGCATTTCGGTTCACTTCTCCCGTCTTTGTGCTTCTCCAAGTGTCTGTGACAAGGCAGCAGGGTGACGATGACGAGCGAGTGTGAAACACAGAGAGAATATTGTGTGAAGACAGATTAAGCTGCTGCATCGATGGTATTTACGTTTCTGTGAGTAATGTGAAAGACAGAGAGGACATACGCTCAACCAATCACACACATCATCTTTAGGGGTAATTAACTTCCACTCACATTTTCCACCGAACACTTCTTCAAAAAAACATCACAATAATAAATTATTTGCCTTTAAAGAGAAACAGAGAACGTTCCCAGAATAAGTGGCAATTAATTTCTTTTACTTTATTTAAGACACAAGTTGAACTTTCTCCTCAGAAATACAGATGTGTTAGTAACACATGAATAATTGGGACGATTATTTGAATTTTTTTTAAATAATAGGCTGATTAAAGAGAAATATAATTATTTATGAAAGTTCACACATTTTCTCTCAGAAACATGGAGGTGCTGCAAGTTTGTGGTCGAGAGAGAGAGAAAGAGAGAGAGAAAGAGAAAGAGAGAGAGAGAGAGACCTCTACTGCACCTCCTGTGTTGAGTGAGGTGGAGCAGAACATTCAGTCCACACGGCAGCCGACATTAGAAAGATGTTTTGTTGCTTCTAACTTCCTCTCCGACTCATCAGGTCACGTGGAGCTGAAATCGCAGCACAGACGTTGTTGTGTTTGCTGGTTCTGTCAGTTGCTATAGAACCTGCCAGCAGCAGCTGGGCGGTGACCTGCTGGTGAACACGCAGCGTTGATTCACCGTGTTTTCTGCAAACGCATCCCGACATGTGACGGTTTCGGTCTCATATGATAGAAAGGTGGACTATCTTCTACTTTATCATATAATAGTTGATACTTGCACTTTTAAGTGACAGAGTTCCTAAAGACAATAATATGAAGAATATTTGTAAATTTCACGGTCTTTGGAAGAATAAAGGTTCATCTAATCTGATCAGCTGGTGACTCAACACAACAAATCTTTAACAAGACAAAGCTTCTAACGAACAAACAGCAATCAGTGGGTATTTATGAGACTCTCTCTCTCTCTGTCCTCTCTCTCTCTCGCTCTCCTCCTCTCTCTCTCCTCTCTCTCCTCCTCTCTCTCTCTCCTCCTCTCTCGCTCTCCTCCTCTCTCTCCCCTCCTCTCCTCTCTCTACGTGTGTGTGCAGGAAGACGAAGCGGCAGGCAGGAGGAAGCACCGAGGACATCCTTCCATTCC
>CAAKHC010011955.1:4262-19165 GCA_901007825.1 Macroramphosus scolopax
GGCGAGGGGGGGGGGGGGGGGGGGGGGGGGGGGGGGGGGGGGGGGGGGGGGGGGGGGGGGGGGTAGTTTCATTCACTTTCCCTGCACACAGGATCGTTCATGAAAACTTTTTGTACCAAGTCCTCATCTTGAGCCTCGCTGAGTCTAATATTAGATAATTAATGTTCATATAAATCAATCATATAATATCTATAAACGTGTTTGTTAGTGAACTCTATCAGTCAACATCAGAAAGGATGTGAAATGTTCACCTATCTTCACATCCCATCTGATCCAGTTCCTCTGAGACGCTGAGCTCTAACACATCTGTCATGTTGTTCCGACTCCCTGCAGCCAACCTGGCCGCCACTGACATCATCTTCCTGGTGTGCTGCGTCCCGTTCACCGCCACCCTCTATCCTCTGCCTGGTTGGATCTTTGGCAACTTCATGTGCAAGTTTGTTGCCTTCCTACAGCAGGTAAAAAAAAACCACGACTCATCATGTTTTTAAGCTTATTGGAAATATCAGCCTTTCATAGGATTGAAGAAGAATCACTGCGGGACTTCAGTGCAATCGAAGTCAACAGCAGCCACATGTGCACCGATAACACGAGTCCTTTTGTTAGAGAGAAAAATCATCTTTATAATCCCCTCAAGGAGGTCACAGCTTATTAAGGACAGTCTGAAGAATGCGCTAATCCAGAAAGGCTTTGCTTTCATGTCCATTTTTTAATATGATTAAAAAGGAAAAGGAGCTTAAACTTCACAGCTTGCGGAGACCTTCTGAGGAGTCATAACACAGAGTTATAATCCGAGGATTGTCGGAGTCGCCGCAAAACTAACTTCAGGAGGTCGTAAGGTTAAACGAGCCAGTCAAAACTTGTTGTTGGCCGTTGGCTGTTGACGTATGTTGTGCAGGCTGCAGATGTTCTCTCAGAACCCCAAATTTCCAGCGTCATAGCAACAGAAAAGCAACAAACTGCTTGACTGAGTATCCCAAACATCTTTGTCTTACCAGCCTTTACTTACTAACACGCAACAGGATTGTTTCAATGAGGACATTGTGCACAATCTACACTCATGAAGAGAAGAAGAACCGTTCCTCATCTCGCCTGATAGGAAATGAGAAGATAGAAAAGGTCGTTTCCCGACGGGGGCGCACTGCTCAGTTTATGATGTGATTATATTTATTCTCTTTGAAATGCCCAAGCCGGTTCCTCCCCGTTCCCCCAATCGGCAGCCTTTAAAGATAACAAGATTGTGGTCCTGCATGCGGTTGACTTGAGCGATTGCTTCTTCACCGGTGGTCTCCACAGTGAACTTATCCCGACCCCCCTTTTTCATCCATCTCATTATTTCTTTTGAACCACTGATGGTGTTGATACCGACCAGTTGAGTGCGACTGGTTGCTGGTTTCATAGTCGCAGATTGAGAAAGAGACAAAAGAGGGATGAAATTAGATCTTGTGTAAATATGCCGGGCGGCGTATTGAGAGCTTTGACCCCTCGTTTCTCACCCTGCTGCGCATATTTCAAAGCAACGTGGATTTGATTGCACGAACGCACAACAGAGCGCGTCGCTCGGAGGTCCTCGTACACGAGGAGGACAAAACGACATTTGTGGAGAGGATGAAAAGAAAGTTTGTTTCCAGTCGCTCTCCAGGAGATCGATGCACGAGATGCGTATCAAAAGAAAGCTTTGAATGGAGATTCTCCAGGCTATAGAGCTTTCTATAAAGAGACGGAGACGTACAGAAAATGTTGTTCTACTTACATCAATAACCGATTTAGGAGAGGATACGAAGCCTTTTGCAAAGTCTGCAGCTTGAATCTGACAGTTGACGTGAAATCCTCATTTCCTTTTCGTTCCCTTGAGTTTAATTGAGCCGAGCATCTTTGAACCTCATTAATAATACACCCAGTGTTTATATGCTAATTGTAAAATACTTATCGCGGATGCAGCCTGGCGCTCGTCGTTCTCTCTTCCGGTTCCTCTCGATGCCTCCTCCCTCGCTCTTCATCACGCTTTCATAAATTCCGTTGCTGGATGCACAAGATGCCTTTATATAAAATACCATCTGAACTATTGATAGACTCTTCCAGCAAAGAACTGTGTGTACCGGTGTGTCTAAAAACAGTGGTGAAGCCTTTTAATACTCACAAGCATATAAAAAGGTCAAGTTAGAAGCACTGGAAATGTAATATGGTGTGTCACATACATTAGTGTTGTTTTCTCAAAGATACATTTTTATACACCAGAACAATAAGTAAATGTAAGTTCACAGGATTAGTAAGCGCCAAATTAAAATCCAAGAATAATAAATCAAAGGCCCATGAATTATCACAAATGAAAGCAATTACAGGTTCAACAATCTGTTAATCCCGCAGCAAAGAGGACAGAACAGAGTTGTTAATCCCTTGTTAGTTTCGTTCTGGGTGTTGTGATTACGTAAGCTTGCCTCTGAGGGGTTTCCTGCCTGTTTGCATCTTCTGTGTTTTGATACGGAAAACGTCCAAGTTGAACATTTCTCTTTGCAATGTCACTTGCTTTTTCAGTTTTCGCTTGACAGTAGCTGCCACACATGATGTATGTGCTTTACTGTCCTTCCTAGGTGACAGTTCAAGCCACCTGCATCACTCTGACGGCCATGAGCGGCGACCGCTGCTACGTCACGGTCTACCCTCTGAAATCCCTCCGCCACCGCACGCCGAGAGTGGCCATGATCGTCAGCATCTGCATCTGGATCGGTCCGTCCTGCTCTCCTCTCATCGTCTTCTCCCTGCATTTCTGATTGGCGTTTTATAAAAGTTAACACAGTCGTCCTTCTGCTCAGGCTCCTTCATCCTGTCCACCCCCATCTTGATGTACCAGCGTATCGAGGAGGGATACTGGTACGGTCCCAGGCAGTACTGCATGGAGCGATTCCCCTCCAAGACACACGAGAGGGCCTTCATCCTCTACCAGTTCATCGCCGCCTACCTGCTGCCGGTGCTCACCATCTCCTTCTGCTACACTCTCATGGTGAAGAGAGTCGGCCAGCCCACCGTCGAGCCCGTCGACAACAACTATCAGGTATGGACAAGGTTGGTTTCATTTCTTCAATAAAGTCTACGACACCGCTGTGAGTCTTTGCTTCTAATTGTCAGCTAATTAAATATGAAAACAACCTCAAACGCCTGTTTCAAAATGTGTTTGATTGGCTGTCAGTGTCTCTCACTAATTGTTTTGATTATGTGTAATGTGAAAGATGCCAGAAGACCAAGTGATTACCTGAAGATCAAAGCAACTGCATTGCTTGTAGTCTGTATTATCGATTTATATGTGTGTGAAGATTATGGCAGGTATTAAGGTTTGACCAGCCAGCCTAAAGGTTCCCGGGGAATATTGAATTTGCTTTGTAGTAAAGGTTACAGCACATATGTGACATACATACAAACACCAAACAGACAGTGAAGAGATGCTGGAGGACGGAGCTGAATCTCCTTGAGTACAATTGTTGAGTACAACTACTGCTTCTGTCTCCTCCTCAGGTCAACCTCCTGTCTGAGAGAACCCTCAGCATCAGGAGAAAAGTCTCCAAGATGGTGGTGGTGATCGTCCTTCTCTTCGCCATCTGCTGGGGTCCCATCCAGATATTTGTCCTCTTCCAGTCCTTCTATCCGAAATACCGGCCGAACTACGCCACGTACAAGATCAAGACGTGGGCCAACTGCATGTCCTACGCCAACTCCTCGGTCAACCCCATCGTCTACGGCTTCATGGGCGCCAGCTTCCAAAAGTCCTTCAGAAAGACCTTCCCCTTCCTGTTCAGGCACAAAGTGAGAGACAGCAGCATGGCGTCAAGGACTGCCAACGCCGAGATCAAGTTCGTCGCAGCAGAGGAAGGCAACAATAACAACGAAGTGAATTGAACAGTAAATAACAGAAAGATTATTCTTGGCATCGAGAGAAAATAACACAATGGCAAACGACATTCTTGTGTTCGGTTTTTGAAAGCCTTAACAGAGAGGAAGAGAGAGTTTTGAAGGGATAGACTGTGTTTGTCCAACACGTTCTCATAATACAAACGGACAATAAGGACGTTTCCGCAATACGTCTGCTGCTCCCCAGCCAAGGCCGGGCAGTGTTTCCACATAATATCATCCATCACACCGCCAGACGCCACACACCAAATACTAGAGGACGGTACTACACATATGATGAAGAAAAAGGGGGAAAAATTGCCTTGAAAGCTACAGATGTGAGTCCTGATTCCATTTGGCTGATGGTGCCTGCGGCGCAGCACTTCACATGTGGACAGTAGGCGATGCCATATAATCTAAGGGGACGCTTCCCGCCTTTATGCTAAGCTAATCACTTCCCGGCTCTGTACATAATGCACAGACGTGAGGGGTAGTAGCAATCTTTTCTAACTGTTTTAAAGAAGCATTTCCCCACAATGCTGAACCGCTTTATGAACAAACGTATTGTGATAGATCTGAAGGTTGGAAGTGCAGCATCTCCAACACAAAGGGGGGACGTCTCTGCAGGAAACATGCTTTCAAAGTAATTTCATTGAGACTGCATGGCCAATTTTGCTTTGACCTCGCAGCTGAGGAGCACCAGATGTGAAACAGGTATCACAGGGAGAACATCAGGCCTTTTCAGTGTGCTGAGAACCCAACGAAACAAAAAACCCGGCATCCAGTTGAGTGGCTTTGCTGTCATATGTGATGAGTGTGAGCGGATGAAGCAGGGGTCAAGACTGTTCAAGCATGAACAGTGTTTATCTTTGCACACCGGCAAGGATGAACATGCACCACTGAATCCAGGTGTTGTTTACCGGACTCGATTGTCACATCTTCCCTTGACAAGCACCTTTGAGATGCATCCTTGTATGATCTTGTCAAACAGACTAAATCCCAAACAGCAGAGACGAACCTAAAGACCTCCGTCCTTGTTGTGTGTTATGAAGAAGATCTTGTCCAGGGAACGGCGGGTTTGGCAAATGCAATATAGAATTTAAAGATCTACAGAGCATTTTTTTCAATCCATCCCAGACCACCTTAAAAAAAATCACGAATTTCGGCACGTGGAAAATGTGTTTGTTCGCTTCTCGTCTGATTGCAGATACTCGGCCCTGAAGCACGACCAATCTGTGCGCTCATGATTGTCACAGATGGGTCCGTCCTGCCTCCTGTCCACACAGGTTTCCATCCACCCCGAAGCAGTCGCAGCCGTTCATCTAACACACCGGGCGAGTGTGTCAGAAGGGGCTTACAGGCAGTTCAGTCACCTTCCAGAATTACTCTCAACCCCTTTGGTTCAGTAGAAAATAAAAAGGCTTCAATGAACTCATTAAAAGTGGCTGTTATCTCAGACTGTGTTTACACGGCTTCCAAAGTGCAGTTTCTTGCATATAAAGCGTGTCCAGATTAGCATTTCCAGGAGAGACACTGGTACAGGAGCAGGACAGACAGCTTGGAAACAAAAAAAGAAAAAGTAATCTAGTCATCTTTGCCGTCACAGCTACCGGCTGTTTTGCCGATTACTCAGCATTCCACCTCCGTCCTCCCTCCGAACTCACAATACAGTCGGTCTCCCTTGTTTTTAGATAAAATCATTATTTGACAATTGCGGGTGGCGTCTAACAAACTCAGTACGAATTAGCGAGAATGCCAAAAGATTGATCCGATGGAAAGTAAAGAGAACTTCAAAGCTGTTGATGCGAGAGACGTGTCCACCGCTGCTCTGCGTTTGCTGTTTCTGTTGGTCTCATTCGTTGTTTCGTCGCTTTGATTAGTTGTTCTCTGACTCTGTACTGAGAGGTTTGTGAATCGGTCAGGTCGTACCAGGCTGTGACTTCCTGTCAAGCAATGGAATGATATCAAATTGTCTTGAAACCCCAATCAGAGTGATTTTCGCTGCTTCGATTATTCATACAAAGACAAAAAAAAATGCTCTTTCAGGGTTAGAAACATGTTGTGCAATAACATAACGGCCGCTATAAGGCTGCTAATGTGATACGTATTAACGATACCCACCCGACCACAGGTTTCATTAAACAATTCTGAGTTGCTCCGTTGGTGGGAAATTATAATGAACGGAATTACTGAAAATCACAGAAAGGGAATAAAAGCAGCCGATGAAAGGGAACGTCTGTCACCGGTAATCACATGATACAAAGGGAATGACGTGCTTTGCAGAGCCATTTTTAATTTCCAGGAAAGCGCTACTGCTCAACAGGTCCTTGCACATGTTTAATTTAATGCTAATGCCGGCTTATTGCTTTATAATGTATGCTAATTGTGCTGCATCTTCATCCATCAGGATCGAGGTTATAAATGATCTGTAGGTCACATTGATGAGACGTTGTGTTTCTGTTGTGTGTCTGTTGCAATAGCAGTGCGCCTCAATAATGGATGTATGTACAACTTTTTAAAAATCAAGGTCAAATGTCCCATAAATGACCAGAAGGGAGGATGTGAGACTTTCTCAGGGTTACAGGACATCATGCCTGTTTTATTCTGTGAGCAGAGGTAATTAGGTCATGTTGCTGGAGCCAATATTGTTTATCCTGCGGATGGAGATGTGCTGTTGTTATCATAGGACGCCTGCATAAGCAACCGATTAATTAATGCTTCGCAGTGCCAGAGTTAATTGCCTGGACAGGTGCTTTTCCTCTCTTGTCTGCTAATAAACACAAAGGAACTGCCTGGTCTGATTGCAATTATCTTGTTGCACGACTGCACGACCTGGAAATCTTCTAATTTGATGGATTCAACAAGTCACAAGGTCTTTGACTGTCAATGCTTTGGTGAAGTAAAAGTGAAAAGTTGCATCACAGTGTATCTTTTAATCAACAACGGTTGGTCCTCAGTAACTTCTGGATGAAGTTTCCCGATTTCCGTGACCCCCAGAGGATGACTCATACTGACCTTCGTGACCCCTGACTTGTCATCTTGCACAAGCTTTAAGTGCTTTGAATTCTCTCCGATGGAAAACATTAAAAGACCCTATTAGACACAGCAAGAGATAACAATGCGACAGCAACCTTGACTCACCTTTCCCTGAGCAGAAGATCTTCCCACACAGTGTTACAGCGTATTTGGTGACCTTGATAATACCGGTGAGTCACTGAGTTAACAGTGCAGCAAATCAAGCACAAAACAGAGTTCCGGGATGAGCTAAGTAAAGGCTGCAGGAAAAAAACTGAATACACAGAACGTGGGAGGTTTGATGCGCTGAGAATCCAGTAACACAAAGGCCCGGAGGACCCGCGTGTATCCTCATTGTACTCAAGGTATTGGAGTTTGAGTAGACTCATCTTTTAGCGGTAGCTGCTATACTTTTACACAGTTTATGTAGTTACTGCTGCATATCTGAATGATTGGTTGTCTTTTCACCGCCCGTCCGGCGCCACGATTTGACGCCCATCGCTTGCAGGAAATAAAGAGAATAAATACAGTGCAATCAACCTTATTTCATAGTCAAAGTCAACAGGATAGTCACAAAACAAAAGAGTATTGCCGGTGATCCGTGCTGTCTAGCTGCTCACCAAGGTGAACAGTTATCGATCCAAGCGTCTCCTTCAGGGACGATCTTATCTGTCTGTCTCACACGGTCCTCTAATCAGATGTCCAATGTGACACACAGAAGGCAATCTATACTGGCAACGGGAAAGGAGTCGATGCCTATTTCGGTGGGTTCACCTGCATTAGCGAGCTAATTTTGCAGTTAAATCAAAGGGACAAATAAGACGAGATAATTGCATCAGACAAGGTTGGACCACAGATGGACTCTGAGAAACCCCAGAGTCTCTATAGTAGTTTTCTAGATCATATCAGCTCCTCTGAAAGACTTGTGGTGTCAGTATTTTGTGCAAAAAATGACGTTGAAGTCGTCTCGCACTCTGCAAAATGAGTTGGAAAGACTAATAGACGGCACAAAACCAATACTGGGATGATGTGAAGAACATTTAGGCCTCTTTAATATACATCTGTTGTAATAGCTTTTAAATTCTGTTGCTTCAGGTCTTTGTCAAGATGATGAAATTGCCCTCGTTGCAGCTCTGAGGTCTTGGTTATATCACATATCATCATATAAGAGCTTCAGCCATGTAACGAACACCCTCGGTGCATCGTTTGAGTCGCTGTTCTCGCCTCCATCAAAGGCTTCTTTCCAGATCTTACTTCACGAGGTTGCGTTATTGTTCAGCAGCCACATCTCCTATTTGTTGTCTGTTGCTTTTCATTACATGTGGAGGCCACTGAGCCACTTTCCCTTTGTGCTGCAAGTCCATCAAGCACCAGAGCGAAGAATGGGAGCGACGCTCGCTTAACAAGATCAACAGAAGGAGCGACACAATGGGTGAACCAGCGGCGACGTCCCTCTTCAACCTCATGTACAATGCTCGAGACTGATATATGTTGTGATGAGCAAATAATCAGCTTTGCTCTTTTTTAGCCAGCAGACTGTGTTAATTTTCACATTATTGAATGTAGAAGTCGGTCTGATTGCGTTTCCCTCTCATCCTTAACGTTATCGTTAATGACACTTTCTAAATAGCCTTCTTGAATAAAAACTCTTCATCACTCTTACTTCAGATAAAAGTGCCTGAGCAAGACATTTTAACAGCCTTTCTGTATCGTGGAGTGGAGGAGACGCAGCGTGTGACGAGATCAATAACTGATTAGGGAGGACGGACCTGCACCCCTGAAGGAGTCCTCGAGTAAAACCCAGAATAACAAGGTGTAACCTTTGAGCATTGCTCTCTGTGAAACTTCCCTTTGTAAAGATATAAAGAAAAGTTCTGGTCCGACCCTCTCCTCTCCATATCAATGCCGAGGTGAGAGCGAGTCCTGACCTCAACTCGATTCAACTCTTTCGCCGTGATATCGAACCTGCAGGCGGATCTCATCATCTGACCTTTCAAACCATCTGGTGTCTGACGTTGCTTGACAATGAACCTTCTGAAGGCGCAGTCCAGTTGATTTGCCGGTTAATGCACGTACACCTATATCTTCTATAATACCACATGATGAGGGAAGTTCAAGTCATATTTCATATCTTGCAAGCGAAGCAGCTGTCGTGCCTCGTTATTGCTGAAGATAAACCGACCGCTGGATGTATCAAAGAAAGCAGTCGGTAGGAAAATCAATCGGAAAAGTGACAAAAGACTGATGTGACAACCCCCAGCAGATATCTATACATTGTAAAGGTTGAGGAGATGTTTACAGCAGGCAGAAAGGAGCCTCTGAGGTGAAGGAAAAAATATTTAGGGAGGACTGAAGCCTCTTTCAAGCAGAGATCTCGCTATACTGCTGTTCAGATAATCCCTCATTATGCAGGCTGTGCTTGTTTACACTGAGCCAAGGGAAGACAGCATGTATCTACCGCAGGAGAGATTTTAGGTTCGGATATGGCAGTAGTGTGTGTGTGTGTGTGTGTGTGTGTGCAGCTCCAAGTACAAGCGTCCTTCGCCTAATGATTCTCCACGTGTCTTCAGTGATCGCTCTGTATGCAAATGAACATGTAAAACCTTTCCATTCGCTAAAGACCATTGTTGTTCTATAATTCATTGGAGGCAGCGTTTTTTTCTTCTCCCTGCCGCCTAGTCAGCTGGAAATTAAAATAATAATGAGAAGATATCAAAACAATACAGGCTGGGGTGAGGTTCCACACGGGAGCCAATTCAAGCGAGCCGCACGAAGAACTCGTATCTCCACCGGCCATGTCGGAATCTGAACGAATCCGTGCTCATAGATTACAAGAAAACCAGAGCGGCTCGAGGGGACGATGGCGGCGAGAGATGAGCAGCTTCTCAGACGTGCGACCGTGCACACGCTTGCAAAACCAGGAGTGCAAATTGACAGATGGCCGTTCCTTCCTCAACTGGCATCAGGATGGGCAAACTAATCACGAGCTTCGGCCGCGTCCTCGCTCCTCGTGAGATCTACGGAGGCCAGGTGAAGATTCCAAGGGAAGTTTTGTGAAGTTCGCTGCAGCGATTTTGAAATACGTTTACACCAAGCTGACAAATGCGTGTCTCAGAGGTTGCAGCATGAACACCTCCTACAACGGTGTTGTATGATCAGTCACAGCTTTCTTGGCTCGTGTCGACGTTTGACGAAATAAGTGTATTGGAAGAGAATCGCTTTTCTCAATCAATGTTTCCGTCTGTTGGGAAACCGAATAGACTCCTAAGGTCTTCACCTGCCTCGCACCGTAACAAACTGTTCTGCATGATTAATAAATTCTCTCTTGCCAGATCGTACACCTCCCACAGGAAATTAATCTTCAGATTAGAAATTCTAACAACAGCGGTGATGAAAGGACGTCTGGAGGGAAGCCAGGAAAGACGAGTTGGCTCCTATTTCTATGACACTGCTTGAAGCCGCCCCACTTGACAGTAAGTGTGTTCGAGTATTGAAATGATTTATAATGTCACGCTGATACAGCTATTATTTTCCAATCAGTTCCTGCTGTTCGGTGGGCCGGTGGTCAGGGCCCGATCTGTCTGAAGGTTCATCATGTCAACTGGTCAGTAATTCATCTCTCGCTGGGACGAGGGGACAATCAATCACGTTCGAACCTTCAACGCCTCTGTTGTCTTCGATGGCTCATGACAGCCTGTGAGACTTTGAAGGACCCAGACGTATTTTGCACTTCACTCAGTGAAGTGCAAAGCGGTTACTTGCAAATTGCTGCCCTGAGCAGGCAAAGGGCTTGACCCATAATGGTTTATCGTCTAAAGAAAGGTCTTGTTTTAAGAGTTTTTGTTGTTGTGACAGAGCGGTTCAGTTCAAGTGAATTAAAACAAGTCGATGATTACTCAGACAACTCGGTATCGAACTTTACAGGCTCCATTTGCAGCTGGCAGGCATGATGGCGTCTATGATGGCGGTTGTGTCGCTCCGCCTGATGAAGTGCGTTTCAACGCTGGGTTCAATCTCTCAGGCTGTGTGCGATGCTGCAGCGGTGAGGGGAGGGAGGACATCAGTGAAGAGCTTCTTGGCTATAAAGCTTCGTCGTCCATCTCCGACAGACCAGCATGTTCTGATTCAGACGATACAGCGAGGCCTCTAAGCCTCCCGGGCAAAAAAACATCTGCCTTCTGTTCCTTTCCATGATGGATCGCGGTGCGCCTCTCGGGCTGCAGGCGTTGGCACATCCATTCCCCAAATGGCTCCTGTATGCATTTCCCCTGGTGAAAATGATGCTGCCTGTCTTGTAGAGATTCATCGCAGGGGTCTGTCCCTTATCCCGGTCGCCCCCTGGTGGCCAGCGAAGTCAAGGTATGCAGAGATAATCAGTCTGTTGTGCTACGAGACCCTCGGAGCTTCCTCTCAGAAGGGACCTTCTCTCTGAGGTGGTGATTAATCCGCGCTCGGAGCTGCGGAAGCTGAATGCTTAACTGTAATGGTGATTAATTTAACACCCCTGCTGCGGTGAAAGGGCTTCATCCAACAGGGGACTTTGCGCCTATAAATGTCAGGCTCTCGCGAGGCGGAGTCAGGACAGGAATGTAGTCCTGTTTCTATTGTGGATGTTTTGACAGTCCTTCAGGAAGTGCTGGATAAGGGTTTCTCCTCTTCTACGATCGAGGTGCCTGTCATGTGGGCTTCGACGGAGAGACACCAGGTGCTCATCCTATGAAGCGGGTTCTACGGCTGCAGTCTGGGCTGACCTCCGTGATCCGTCATGGGACCCTGAGGTTCTCTGTGGTCCCCCTTTTAGAGCCCATAGATGGTGACCTTCCTCCTCTGTCAGTGCTCCCGTCAGATGTCTGTAAGGTTACGCTGCACCTGTTGCACACTGGTTGCACCTCGTTCCTCTCCTTCAGGGAACAGAAGATATAATAGTTTGGATTTTCTTTGAAAAATAAGCTAAGATAGGACAAGTAGTTAGGAGTTGTTGTCTGCAATGAGGCTTCATATGAACTCATAAAGAGCTCATTCAAAGCTTTTTGTTTTTGTAAATTGGTGCCTGAGATGCTGCTACAGATCTGTGACACCGGCAGAAACACACATTCCTACCTGGTGTTTTTTTTTTTCTTGAGAGCAGCATTACAATTTACTGCTTCCTTCTTGCTATGAAGTCAAAATCAGTCGCAACCACTAAACATCCACGAGCTGCGTGAAGTAAAAAGGAAACCAAACTTATCCGCACAGCTGGGCCCTTGTGATGCAAGAGGTAATTGATCTCTAGTCCCGTTCCTGCTGCTTCAATTACCGTGGCAGCGCTCATTGACAAAGTGCATCCTTGAATTGAATGCGGAGGAGTTTTTCCTGCAGTGCAGCTTATGAACTTGGCAGCTTGAGAGATGCAGCTGTGAAACGGAACCAAACGGCTCCCTTCAATGAAAAGGCAGTCATATCAGGAATCATATGATGCATTAACCAACAACAGTCTGCTCCTGAAGAGGGAGACAGAGAGCCAGAGTCACTGGGGGAAACACAAAGCAGAAAATCAATTGAGAGAAAAAAACTGGCCAGAAAAAAAAAAGCAGGTCTGGCAGCGAAGGCTGATGATCTGCGGTGGTTGTGCTTGGCAAGGCGTGCAGGCTTTGTGGAGGAAGACCGTTGTGCAACATGTGTTTGGGTTTGCGAGGACAGAAAAACAGTCTGCTCAAACTGAAACAGAAATATCAGCATGACTGTTGACACCGCTGCTTCTGCTCCGGGGCCCCAAAAACCACATCAGAACTTCAGAAGGGCCCCGAGAGACGGGGCCAACGATGTGTAATGGAGCAACGGGACCGAGCCGGGAGATTTATCGCCTCGCTAGATTGTAGCGTAGTATATAAACCGACTGGTGTTCCAGATTTGGGGGGGGGGGTCACATGCGAAATGGTTTCCTCGTCTTGTGGAGCGGGGAGATCGTTTGTGGTCGTCGCCTTGATGACACTGTGATGATCACAAAATAACAGAAGTTTAAAGTGGAAGTCATATAATTCTCCGTGGCCCCGCCGTTTCCAGCCTGCGAACCCCGAGAGCCATCGGCAGCAAGACCGAAAGGTTTCTTTCTTTCTTTCTTTCTTTCTTTCTTTCTTTCTTTCTTTCTCTCTCTCTCTCTCTCTCTCTCTCTCTCTCTCTCTCTCTCTCTCTCTCTCTCTCTCTCTCTCTCTCAACCAGCAGGAAGAAGAATGACGACAGCAGCCGAACGGCCGGCACGGGGTTAGCGGGGGAAAATAATTGTCAGCGGTGGAAAACGGCGGGGGGAGAGTCGGCGATGGTCAGACACAAAGAGGCCTTTCTACCAGCAAGCAGAGCTGCTTCACGTCACAACACATGCAGGAAACCACACCACCACCTTGCCCCTGGGACTGACTGTGTGAGCGAGAGAGGGAAGGAGGTGGAGGAATTATAGGGAAAGGAGGGGAAAAGAAATGGGTCTGGGACATTTAATGAAACCCAATATCCTGCCGCTGGTCTAAAAATAAACGAGCGCATAAACACAACGTAGTATGTGTGTGTTTGCATATGTATATATGACGTATCCCCTCAGCGCAGCAGAGGAAAGTGTGAGGGAGCTGTTTTCATTCAGTTTATGTGAGCCCGAAGATGAATACTGCAGCCTCCTTCCACTGCCACTACTGCCCTCGTTTCAACACAAACACACTCCACAGGGTGAGGTCACATGGGTGAGACAGACCATCAGCTCTCCATGTATATGAAATTTAATAGTAGAGTGCAAGTGGTAAATGGTGAGCTGCACATTTGCCTCATTGTTATTCTAACAGTGTCTGAGTGATAATTACCAACGACTCACTGATAAATATGTAGGTTATTTTTCCTTTCCTTTGCCTTGCTAACACCACTCGGATGATATTAAATATTCTACCCTGCTTCAACGTCGCTTTTCACACCGAATATTATAAATGTAGAAATACATTAGGGTGCGATAAGCGAGCAACAGGTCTTCTTCAGTGCTCTGAAGGATATTGAATATCTGCCCCAAATGGTCCTGTAGTGTGATGGAGGTACAGACGGGCTGGATCGTGAGCTGAAACACACAATAGCCGACCTGCCTTTGTTTTTTGTTGGTTTGACATTTGTTCCTGCAAGTTACGAGCGGATATAGCCGTTTAGATGTCACCCAACAGTTACCTGAGTCGCCCCCTGCTGGCCATCGGTGAGAAGGCAGTTTGAAGGCTCGACCTGTCGGCGGCACTTTTCCTACCAGGAATGGTCGACTTCTTTTATACAGTCTATGTGCTCACCAGGCAAAACTGTACATAATCCACCGACTTTGCTTTCAGCAGTTGTCATAGAGACTATTTAATTCCATAAAAATAAATCATGGGGTTGTTTCAGGGCTTGGCAGTGTGGGTGAATGGAGGGTGGATGCAGGCCAGGGTTTGACTGTCTAACCAGCCCTCCACACTGCCTGCCCGTGCCCGTCCCTCGAGAGCTATGAACTTGTCACAAGTGATTCACTACATAATTTTAAGGGAGATACAGTACTACTGTTTTGTTTGGCCGTACCGTGAGACTGAAAAAAGAGCGAGTAGTATGTTGCATTCATATCGTTGGGGGGACAGAAAGTGGATGTGAGAGAATATTCCTTTGGCAACGCGCTGAATGGATTTCATCCTTCCGAGCCGTTCCAGATGCCGAATGTTCGCACACTGACAGGCGCTCACATCCACACAGAGCACAGACAAAACCATCAAACAAACAATTTAACTATAAAAGATAACACTCTGTCCGTTACAGCTAAAATTAAGACTCAGATCAAACATAGCCGAGCTCTGCTGGGGCTGCGAGAAATAAAATAACAATATCAAACTGCAATGCAGCACAGAGAACAAGTGTGCTGATTCTGTAGGTGTGCGTGTGCATGTGTGTGTGTGTGTGTGTGTGTGTGTGTGTGTGTGTGTGTGTGTGTGTGTGTGTGTGTGTGTGTGTGTGTGTGTGTGTGTGTGTGTGTGTGTGTGTGT
>CAAKHC010011975.1:3179-14992 GCA_901007825.1 Macroramphosus scolopax
TTCTTTGGAGGCATAATGGGTTGTAATAAAGTCACAACGAGCTTGCGGAGTCAAAATGTAGAAACAGAGAGTACACAAAAGGCCCTATATGATCATTTAAAAGAGTTTCACAGGAGCTCCCGCAGACACGTCTTACTCCATTAGTCGCTAAACCGGAAGCCACCCATCAACCGTCTTTAATCTGAGTGACGCCGGACCCTGTAGCTGCTTCACTGTACAGAAATGTAGCATTGATGACGGGCGACGGGGGAACAGGCGGCTGCCTACGACAAAGCTTGTAATGGCATCCAAACAGCGTCTCCCAGGAGACTCTGCTTCCAGGCCAGATACACATTGCTGATTAAGACACTGATCCCGGTATTGATGCGGCGATAAAACACAAGATACTTCAACCCGTATTGATCCAGATCTCAGCCGAACACAAGACACTCACTCATTTTATAACACCGTCCGGTGTGTACTGCAGGCGCACACCCAAATACACATGATGACGATTACACATGCACACACAAACAGCATATTAAAATAACTAAAAAAAAAGAAGAATACATAGATTACATGAGCCGTCAAACACACACACACACGTTCAATAGATCGACGAACGCTCTGCCCCCAAGAATCTCCAGCTGTAGATCGATGGGAGACGAGGCTGTAAGTAACAGTCGTGAGTGAGAGGCCTGGAGGCAATCTGGATTATAGGGGGGGATCTCCTGTCACAGAGTGCAGCCTCTACTGTCCACGTACTTATCATGAGGCTGGTGTGTGTGTGTGTGTGTGTGAAGGTTGGACATGCCTCGAAGCATGCGCATGTTGGAATGCGGTCGACGTGCAGGTCGAGCGGTGGTACGGTATGTCGGAGATGATGTTCAGGTTTTAATCATGGCTTTGAGGTCTCTGACTGACTGGTCCTCCTGCCTTTCATCCTGTCATTCTCTAATTAGTTGATTGACCTCTGCTGTCAGGGCCTAATTAGACATGGTAATTAAGGATTAGATGGGTCAGGAGAGCATGTGTGTGTGTGTGTGTGTGTGTGTGTGAATTGGGCTGATAAGGGGTGACGTGAAGGTCAATATGTTGCTATTCGTTTTACAGCACGAAGAATTGTCGAATCGCTGCCTCGTCTGCAGGACGGACGTAAGACGAATGTGAACGATGTTAATTAAAAAACACCACCTCCGTTGACAAACGGGCGAGTTCACGCAATGAAATAAAGAGCTAAAAAAAAGCAGTTGTATTATAACTTGAAAGTAGGCAGAGTAAATTAATTAAACTACATTTTACGCCGAAGCAGCTCCTCACATGTGCATTGTGGGGCCGCGGCTATCACGGCGAACCAGCACGGAGAATCAAGTCACGGCAATTATGAAACCACAACAGAATCCACAAAGAGCCTCCCCATGCATAATTCAAACGGAGGAAATGAAGAGGTAATAAGAAGAGCTATGACCAAACAGAACACCTGGCGGTTGAGGAATAAACCCAAAGAACCCACGATGTGTTAAATTATGTATCCCCAGCAAATTAAATAAGGCGCCGCGATTCCATTTAGCTCTGTGAATTCAAGGGACGAGACCGAGACACAAACAAGACTCTGAAACGGGGACACAAACGCTGTCACATTGGGCGCAGGCGGTTTTTGCAGCATGCGGAGTGCAAACGGGGAGTGTGTTGCCACCAGATAGGGTGCAGCGACAGACAACCCGAGAACCCTGCTCAGAGGGGCGCAGCCATCACTCACTGCAGCGCCGCGGGGGGGTGATATTCTTTCTTCTCTCCTCCTGCTCCTCTCTGTGTTTCTGAAGGCTCAAGGCCAAGTACGATCTGTTGTTGTTCGGCACATGGCAGAGCAGCTGAAGTTCACGATGACAAAAGGGGTATTTAGATTAGAGCTAATGGACGGCCTGCCGCCTCCCGTTTAGAGAGAAACAAAAAGGAGGTTATTGAGGAAAACAGAGACACATCAGACGTTCATCCGAAATGTTTGACGGGCGGTGACGACGGAGGAGAAATCAGACGGAGGTTCATGTTGCAAGTTTCTGGAGTCGAGTGTGTGCGATGTGCGGGAAGCAGTGGACAAGTAGTGGAAAGATGATGAGGAGGTGGGATCAGGTGAGCAGCTGTCTGCAACCTAATCAGATGACGGGGAAGGCTGCGGTTCCTGCAGGGCAGGTGGGAGAGGCGACGGGCTGAAAGGACACAACAATCAATGAAGTTAGCAGAGGCGGGTCGAGCATGATTGAATAAATATAAGGAATACTGAAAGAATTTACTCCGACCTGACATCCTGCAGCTGAAGCTGCAGGGGTTCCGGCTGAGGATGCTCTCAGGTAGCTCCCCCGCTGTCTTCACGGCCAAACTCGGTCTGAAATTGATTAATTAAGGGTAACACAAGCAAAAAATGTCCCAACTAAAGAAAAGATTTCCTCGACTTTTATTTTGTGTACGTACGTGGACCATTCACACTCTCTATGAGGAAGAAGGACATGATGAAGACGCAGTGCGTCCTTCCTGAGACTGACACTGAAAGACAGCCGGGCTCCAGGGGCTCTCCGGTACAGAGCGGTCCGGCCTTCCTCCACTGAACCTCCTTTATTCCACTGTGATTTTACTTCAGACCGACCTAATCTCTTCCATATTTGTCCTTTCGCCTCTTCCAGCTCCGGCACACACGTGTAAAAAAAAAAAAAAGATGGAAATTGAATTCCAGCCCGGTGCTTCACATCCACTGTTCTTACGTCGGTCTATCTCCGGAGATAAGATCCAGAGTCCCTTTGTTTGGCTTCTCCGAGGATTCATATATGCATGCAAACACCGAGCTGTGTGAGTGTGGGTTCATTGGGGGAGAAGAAAAAACAATATTTCAAAACACATAAACAAACACGCGCACATTTACACAGCACGAGGGAGGATGATAGTGGAGAGGAGAATAGTAATGAGGCGAAGCTTTGCAATATTCTAAATTTGGCTGCGGGTCTCCCGACACAGTTAAGTGTTCGCATCGCACCTTCCTTCGCCCGCGTTCCCGCTGTGCACAGATGACTGGAGCTGTCTTATGCCGGATATCTTCCCCCCTTAAGGTTGTTTCCATTTTGGGCGCCTGGAATAATGTTACACACTCCATTATTTTTACAGGCCTTCGGCACCTCGCTCAGATCCATTCAGGAATATATTGACTTTCACTTTGCTGCATGATTGAGGCTTGTTTGCCCGGCTGCTGCCGGAACGGCTCAGACGGTCGGACCGTAGAGGAGGAGTTAACGAAGAAAACAAAACTCCGTCGCACACAAACACACTTTCCAAGCATTACAGCTCCCGGTGGCGACGCCGTTTAATCTGTTGTGATTATCTCAATCCCCCAAGAGATGGACGCTAATATGATTCCAATTAGAAGGCGAAACAACAAATGTTTGGTCATTTCGCCAGGCTCTCAATTAGGAATTACATCAAGCAGAGAGGGACGCTGTATGTTTCAGTTTATAGTCTGATCCTAATCCAGATATATAATCCCACTGGCATGTTCTGCTTCTCTGTCCTCCCGGCTTGACAGGACTGTCAGTACATGGATGTATAACTGAGGCGTCTTACTCGACAACTAGCTCCTTTCAGCAAGGTAAGACATGCCGGGGAGTGTGTGACTCCAATCACCGGTGACTCACCGGTGGCCTTCCCTGCCTGACAGGTTGGGATGGAACAGAAAGTGCAAAATATTTTAGACATCATAGACAGGGACAAGACACTTTAATGGTTTACAAGTATTGTACTTATACAGTTTGGCAGAGTGTCACAAGGCTAACTGATTCCTCAGACACACAGAAGTACATTCAAATTGGGGGGAGGCCTTTTGTGACCAATTGATGCTGGATGTTTTAATCCAAGTCTGGAAAATATCTACCAGATTCTTGATGTGAAAAAAAAGGGTTTTATGACAAGAATTTAGGTTTTGAACCCAAAAACAGACCACAGTGACTGGCAGTCGGTGGCATGAGGAGATCACATGAGACCAGAGAGGCCTGAGGCTGCAACGAAAACACCGGCAAAGAGAGAAAGTCCTGTTTTTCTTTTCCATTATACTTAAAAATATAGGAAGTTAAATTTTGAATATATTAATGTTTTTACATGGCAACATTTCTTTAAAATGACCGACACCTTGACCTCCACACAGCTTGTCATCCCTCTCATCGCAAGCACATTGGAAATAAAGGCATTTTAATTTTTGCACAAACTCCAGAGCAGTGGGGTCCCAAAGGGGGGTCGGGGTCCTTCAAGGGCGTCCATTTCAAAATTAGGAATATATTTCACTTTTATTTAATACTTGTTTTATTGACAGTTTCTCCAGCGATACATCTCTGGATGTAAAGGTCACGTCTGAGCATCACTTGAATCTTCCTATCGAGGGTCTCCTCCCGTCTCTCAGAGTGTTCTGAAGCAGACGTGCACTTCACACCTTTGATTGAACCGATGCATTGATCCCGAGATTGAACATGCTTTTGCATACGCTCGTGTTCGCTTCCGTGTCTCTGTGTTAATTCATTAAAGCTCTTAATTATGAGGATGTTAACAAGCATTCTGCCCCTGCTGGTGAGTGAATCGTCCCCGGACGCTCGTTTCCGTGCGGGGAGCCGAACACAAACATGTCCACGCTCGTGTTCTGTGACACTGAAATCATTAGTCACATTTATTAAATGTGACACTAAAGCCTCTGTTACATCAACTATCGCCGCCCTTATACCCTTGGGTAATGAGTCATTCTGCTAATGATGAGCGAAAGACACAAACACTGTTTACCTAATGTGCCGGAGAGTTGCACCCTGAATGCAAACGAAGGAGACGAGCGGTGTTGGAACCTCCGCTGCGGTCAGATGGAAGGGTGAGGGTGGTATTCCTGCACAACCGAATGGGATCCAAGACAACAGGTTGGTGTTGACATGGAGCACATTATATTTAGAGGTGTTTTTTAAGTGTACAGTATTTATAATAGTAACACACAGTGTTTGTATAAAGGTCAAAGGTCAATGGAGGGTTACTACATAGTCATTGCAAGTTCGGTATTTAAGGGTTTGGTATTTAAGGTAAGTTGTTTTGTGTTGTAATAGGAATTATTTATATTTAAGGCCGGGTGGCCGATGCATCACATCCAAAGACCTGAGCGCTTCATCGGGGCTGTAAACACTCCCGAGGTGACCGGAAAATATTTCTATAAAGCACCAAAATCACCTTCAACAATTCTCACTTACAGCAGGTTGAATTCCTGATGTGATCTCATCCAGAGGCTTCAGCTCCGTTGGTCGTGATCGTAAGCAAGACTGAATGAGTTCCCGCCAGGTTGAAGGTTGCTGTTATCGAGTCCCTGCCTCATGTTAGAGCTCCGTGTGACCGTCCTCCCAGCGGAGGGTTGGATGGGAAGAGATTGTACTTATCAACATTTCAACCCAGTTCGTCTTCATGAAAACAGAGCGAAGAGAAAACCATTTATAGCACGGTTGCTATTTGCGCCGCCGTCCTCGGCTGTACTCGACATCAACACAAGACACCTGATACGTAAGCGGCCGCTCGCTTGCCAAACACCAAAAACAGCCTGCATGCACCCGATGAGAATCAGTCGACAGCTTCTGGTTACACTCCAGATCATCTAATTTGAAGTGAAATGTAACTAATTCATGAGAAAAAAAAAGCAAATGTGCAGAGTGACTCATTCGCAGGATGCGAGGAAAAGGTTCCAAGACGGTGACGAGGCGGACGGAGGAGTCGGCCTGCTGGGGGGTGGTAGCCTTCGAGTTCTCGGGAACCAGGACTCACATGGGCTCAAAGAAAGTAGTTCATCCCAAAGAGGTTCAGACGGATTCACAGAAGATGAAGAGCCGGTTGTTTACCATCATCCTATCTGACTGGCCAACACTCTTCATCCATGTTTGTCCAATAAGGCTCCCAGGTCCTAAAACACTGATGCTTCCGTACTTTCTTTGAGACACGTCAGGCTTTCAAATAACTCCGATATTATAACGATTGTGTTCAGAGGGAACAGCTGATCTGCTCCCAGGTGCCTTTGAAGGATCCAGTAACTGCGGCCTTGTTGATACTCCAACATGTTTTGCAAGTTCAGCCGGGGTCATATTATTATGCCACTGCCTCTTTTTATATCTAATCTAAAAAGCAAATCTCCTGATTAACACAATTCACCTTGAGACCGGACGGGAAACAAGCCGATGTGTGTAATTGTAATGTATCGGCCTCCTCTTCCTTTCCTGCAGGGCATCTTCTTCAGAGCAGCCGCCTCTTGAGAATAACAGGCAAGCGGAGCATGAAGGGAAGGCGAGGTCTGGACCAGGGGAAGATAGCATGACTGTCTAACACGATGTGCTTAGTTACACACTCTCTGTTCGAACTAGAGCCGAGGCCGCACACGGGAGACGAGAGGGGAGGCAACAGGACCTCTATGTGTGTGTGTGTGTGTGTGTGTGTGTGTGTCTGATTTAAGAGAAGATATATCATACCCTTCTTTTGCCTCAAGAGACTCTGGGACGCATCCAAGATGCCAACAGCAGTGACAGCATCATCAACAAAATGTAGCTGTACCACACACACACACACACACACATTCCTGGATGGCTGCTGAAACCACTTGAGACTAACACTCCGAATGTGTTTAGGAAGCTGCTCTCCCCTTTTTGTCCTAAACAAACAAACAAACAAACAGCTACACACTCTGCCAAGCTAAGATCTCCTCTCTGTAGTCTGTCCAGCAGGAACAGTTCGGAGTTTCGGGGGAAACTTTCTCCCGTCTTCATGTCTCCTGGCCATGAATGCAATTAGAGCCAAGTGAAACTAACTGGGGCAGCGTTAACAGAGTGTCCGCCTGCTCCTGGAGGTCCCGGAGTGAACGGCTTCTGTCTATAAATCCCTCGGGTTTGGACGTCTCGCTTATTGGCATTCTACATCAGCACACCTGTTTATCTGATGAAACTATTTCCCTATAAAGAAAGACTTTAACCGTCTGGCCGTCCGCCCGGTTTACCTTTATGGGCCATCTCTCGCTCTCGTCTCCCTTCCTCTCTCTCTCATCTCTTTTTCATTTCCCAAATGGGCACTTCAGCACCTCCGTAGCAGCAGATATTTTTCACTCTTCGAAAACCACCTGAAAATAAAAAAAGCGGCGTGGACGAGGGCCTAATAAGGAGTCCGGATATCTGAGGACGGGAGTGGAGAAGGAAACTTTGACGAGAGATCTGATAAAGTCACCAACAGTTTATTTGATTCACTCTATATACTACGACTACTTTGAATATTTTTAGCACATTCAGGTTAAACCTTTCTCGCCTGGATACAAAGTCGCCCATATTGAAATAGATGGAGGCTGGTGGGATGATGCCAGCGAGGGGGTGGAACCACCCAGGAAGCCGAACGCTTATGGCGCCAAATAGATCTCAGAGGGATGATGTCACTCATGTAAACAAAACACCGTTAGTAAAAAGGCAAAGGGTTTCCAGGGTGACTGATCTATTCCTGTTCCTCCGACTGAATGAATGAATGACAAAGAAAAATGAATGAATGAGGAGCGTGAATGAGCGTGGAAGGAACTTTGACGCACGAGTGGGAGGAAGAGGAGTTGAAGCGCAAGTAAACGAGAGTAAACCGGAGAGGATGGCAACATATGCTGATGATGAGGACTTCCCAAGAAGGGTTTTAATATTTCATGTGTCCTAGATTCCACCCTTCACTTTCCCCCAGCGGGACCCGAAAAAAAAAAAAAGAAAATCACTGAGGAGCCAGAGACCCGAGAGTTGGAGGGAGAGAGAGAGAGGAAGAAAGAGTGAGCGATTTAAAAAAAAAAATTGGAACAGGAAGTTGGTGTGAGTTAGCATCAGAGGATCAAAGTATCACTACAGGAGGTCGTTTGTTCTGTGACACCTGCGGGACCGTCGGAGCGCCGGGCCGAAGACAGCAAAGTATTACTGTGATTTACTTTATATTTACAGTCAACAAGTGTACAGGCTGACGTCCTGGAGTCCCGCCATCACCGTGAGGCGACCGGAGACACACAACTCTGTAGATTTAACATGATTTAACATTTTAATTAGCGAGCTTTTAAAGGTGCTGGTGGTGATATCTTGTTTCCTTTGGACAGCGGCAGGCTGTGATACGTGTTTCCTCCTGGTTTCCATCCTACGCCTCACTGACCTTGTGTTTGTTCTTGAAGGACTTGAAGCATCCACACATCCACAGCTAAAAGTCATTCGTTGTTTAAAGCCTTATTAGTCTGTTAGCAGCTAATTAGGAATATAAGCTATGTATGTACGAGCCTGTCTGCTTGTCAGGACGCACATTTCCCTATCCGTCCATGCCTGAGCATGCATGTGTGTGTGTGTGTTTGTGTGTGTGTTGCTGCTGGTCCTCTGCTAACAGCGCCTGGTCCAGTGGAGCAGGAGGTGACTGACGCCTCCGACCCCACTTATCAGCCGGCAATAACTCTGCAACCGGCATCATAATTAATGATGTTGCAGCGGTGGGATGTAGCCTTGCATCTCAATGCGGCTCCCGACGACGACAAGGAGATATTAAGGCGATCGTAACAGCCTCTACCTCGTCTCATTAGACATCAGATGCTCTTGCGCTGTGAGGGCAGATGTGTCCGTGTGTTCGCTCGGATGACACACTGGGAACATCTGTCAGGAGGAAACAGGTCAAGGATGATGTTTTCAAATATAAACCGGTGCTGAGACTCTTGAAACACCGACTACGACGGCCCAACGAGAAGCTCTTGGAAAGGGTTAAACCTCCACCCTCTTCCCGTCTACCAAGCAGAGAGGACTCTCGCACGACGCTGATTATCTGCCTCCAACCAGTCGAGGCAGATGGCCGCCCAGCCAGATTCTGGTGACTGTTCCTTTAAATCCTTCTCATCAGGGGGAATCGTTGAATCTCTGTAAATGTGTGAAGCTCTCGGTCCAGACCTGCTTGGTATGAAATGTGCCCTGAGATCATTAGATGCAATTTGAATGATAACCCAGACGCTCCGACTCGCCTCCCTGTATCTAATCATTCAGACGGACAGGCCGTCCTCAGTCACTGAGTGAGTCTGATTTCCAAACTTGGGGGACCAAACAAAAGAACCGTACGTATGGTGAAGCCACCTCAAATTATTATTCTCCTCATGGAGCTCCTTCTGCTAAATCTGCATGTCATCCCTTTACGGGACGGCATAGTGATGAAGATACTGTTTAGATATTCCCTTATTATCTCCCGGGCTCAGCTTGCAGACAAGTTAAGGCCTCCTGTACTGACTAGAAAAGTCGAAAATCTCTCGCCTCCTTTTTCTCTTTCTATCACTGGACAATTACAATATTTATGAGCAGGACCCCGAGTAGAAAAACACAGTTTTATTCTCCAGCTATTTCCTTTTTCCCCGGCTTTTTTTTTTTTCCCTTCATTTTTTTTCCCAACATAACACCGCAAGAAAATCACTCAAGCATTTGTCAGTGTAATTGTACAACACAATGCCATGAATGGATATGAGCCTGCTGTTTCGAACTGCTGACAGACACAGAATAAAACACCTCGCACTGAGCGGGGGGGATTAGGACGGAGGAATAGAGTGAGTTAGAAAGACGAAGAGGGGGGCGATAAGAGTGTGGGTCCGTGTGTGTGTACTTCCATTTCTATTATTTTCCCAAGTCTTTTTCCTTAAGTCTGTAGAAAGGAAAAAATAATTCCATTTTAATTGAGTGAGAATTAAAACGTTGGTCACGCCGGCCTTTTCACACGTCATGAATATAGTTAAAGGAAGATCAACAGTCTTTCCGGGGGCAAATATGATGAGAAACACGAGGGACAAAGGAGACAGAAGTTCTAAACACACATCGTAGATCCTGTTATTATCCATCGTGCGACTATTCCCTCCGTCTTCATCCCTGCCTGTCAGCAACTAGTTATTTCTTGGGTGTTTCATACGCTTCTGTCCCCTCGGAGGGACGTCCTGACTCCTGAGGGACTCATGAGGCGAATGTGAAGGTGCTTCACAATAACACTCGTCTGATCGAAGCTTCCCTTTGAACACTGAAGTCGTTTCGTGCTCACGCACTAACCTGCACTGACGTCTTCTTTCAGTTCATTGCTCTGGTTTTGGCTTATCACCGGCAAAACGGGCGGCTCGCTGTGTAATTTGTGCGCTCGGTCTATGGCGCTCCGCACGTCAAGTCTCATGTGGGAGGACAGAGGATCCGGCGTCACCTTGCCCAGGAGCCGATTGCTTTTGAATTATATTTGCATTGGAAAATGTGAGAAATCACAGTCCATTAGTCGACACCGGAATGGGAAGCAGGAAATATGAGTCAGGGGGATTGAATTTGATCAAATGAGACTTATTTCTCCTTTTCAACTCACACGTCCACATTCTGTTTCCAGCAGCCAGCGTATAAAAGAAATGGACACGGCTTTTATAGACCTGAAAAGAGAAGCCATCCCGGGTGAGGATGATCACTCCGCCCGTCGCCACAAGCTGTGTCAGGAGCTGAATGGCTTTATTGAGGTCACCGAAGGCGTGTCCATTGTGTCAGACCCCCAGTATGAGGGGGGGGGACCCCCATGTGAGGAGCACCAAGGATGGGTGGGGCATGAGAGGGACGCACTCCGAGGGATCGGGAGAATTCTGGATGCTTGAGGGACTTTTGTGTTTGTGAAGTGCACAAGCGCACTTCCTCAAGTGGAGGGTGGTGCACACTATGAGCTGTACATGGTGGTTGAACCACCATGGCGACCTGTCTGTGTCTCAGTCCCATCAACCCTGAGCTCTGCTCCATGGCAACGGCAGGAAACACCAAACTAAAGCCTTCAGAATGACCTCACAGTGGCTGCGTCCGTTCTTTTATACAGTCTCTCTCTTCTCGAGCCGCCGGGCTCTAAATAATTAAGGTTTAAAGTCTATGCACATATGAGTAATAGTCATTTACTTTGTGTGAATGGATGCGTCGCATCTAATTAAGCCCCTTCTTTGATTTCATCGGGGTTCCCAAAAGCACACTGCAATTTCCTTTTGATGGCCTGCCGGTGACACCACAGATCAGCGTGCGGCGGAGTGCGAGTGTGTTTTCATGTGTTCAATTTGTACTCAATTACTTGACTTCCTTGTCAGGGATCAGTTATGCCGCTCACCTGACGTCGGTCTCAATCATTATCCCGTAGAAACGAGGGCACATCACACGCGGTTCCCGCTCACTCATCCGCGGCTGAGCGAGTGATGGATCGCACCAGTGTTTGAAATCACCACTGTAAAGGGAACGAGAAGCCGGTTGTCTTTGACCTCTCCGACCTTCTGTTGTACGAGCGCGAGCGCCACCGATCTGAGCCAGCAGCCACGATCAGGTAGATTCATCGCTTCGCTGCCAGTTTTTAAACATGAACAAGTAAATAAATGTCCATACATGAATGTCCTTGCAGATACATTTTTGTCTCTTTTGTGATGCACCCGGAAAATAAAACGTTAATATCCACGGTTGTAACGCTCTAATTGCGGCGGGCCAACGACTGAGGCGGACCGCACGCTCGGCTTTTCCTAAACCTTGAAATCAATAATCCATCCATAAAGAAGTTATATTGAGCTGTAATTTTTACAACATCAGATACATTTTATCATTCCTGCAGAGCCCGACGACTCGCTGCAGTCGCGGTCGTCACTCAGCAGACGTTTGTACGGGGAGGCTATCGAGAAGGAGAGTCACCTTAACTCGTAACGTTTATTATAGGGGAAAAGTTTTTTTACAGCGATGACAGATGATGGAGATTGAACAAGGGGAGGAAGGGGGGGGGGGGGGGGGTTTTCT
>CAAKHC010011976.1:0-16411 GCA_901007825.1 Macroramphosus scolopax
TTTGTGTTGACCATGAAAGATTCTCTGTTATGCAGATTTCCACGAACCTAAAACTGTTCGCCTGCTCCACCTTTGCTCCACTGATGGAGACCGTCTGTAGACTGTCTGTAGACTGTCTGTAGACCAGTGGTCTTCAACCGGGGGTCCGCAACCCCTAGGGGGTCCGCGGAGGTACTGCTGGGGGTCCGCCAACTTAAAAATAAAATAAAGGCAATTTTAACCAAAATAATATGTGAGTTTAATTTGTTTTAATTATTATTATTTGATTGAGATGATTAAGAACATGTCATTAACATGCAATAATAATATACTTTTGACGAAATCTATTTAGTCTACAATCATGAATGATGATGCAATCTAACGTGACTAACATCAACTTTGGCTCGGAAAAAACGAACTAGCGAGCTATCGTAGGCTAGTTGCTGTTGTTGGCTGAAGACACTGACGGTCGTTTTCAGAAAAGAAGAGAAATTGTTGCGAAATTGACTTAAAAGTAGGCTAGTTCATATTTAACGCTTGTTAGACCTGATGGATAAATTTGTGACAAGAACGAAGCCTCAAGCTCGAGATTCTACCTGTGAAGAGGCCACAGATGCTGGGGGTACGGCTGCCTCCCAGACCCCAGTGCATTATGGTTTTATCAACCATAAACACATATAGGCTAATAACCCAGTCAGAAATTGGTTAATACAGTGAAATAAGCTGAATAAAATACATTTAAAAGTTATTATAAGTCAGGCTTATATTTGAAAAAAAAAAAAGGGGGGGGGGGATTTCAAGTGGGGGTCCTTGCTCTGTTTTTCTCTCATCCAAGGGGTCCCTGGGCTAAAAAGGTTGAAGACCCCTGATCTAGAGGTTCACCATCATCTGCACAAAGGGGAGGACTTAAAGAGCGATTTAAGGTTGCAGCAAATAAAAGTCACATCATTTGAGAAGCCGGAGGTGAGAGCAGCACAGCCGTAACAAGCTCGAGTCTCCATCGAGTGTTATTGCAGCGCACTTGCACCGATGTGAGGAGTCGGGATGAAACCACTCGAGTGGAGGAGAGCCGGTGGTCGGCCGGCCGGCCGGGCAGCAGGGCAGCGGTGGGTGAAACCGACTTTTATTGAACCATTTAGTCAAGTGTCAAATGTAATTTCAGGTTGTTTTTTTTTTTTTTGTTGCTTCGCCACCGTTAGCTGAACCAACCCCCGTCGCTCCGGGGGATCCCTGATAAAAACAGAGTGGAGAGACAAGGGCGAATCAGAGCAACGCTAAATCCAATCAATGCAATTAGCCCATCTGATTCCTTAATGTCAAGGCAAGCAGACGCATCACTCAGGGCCTCCAGATCACATCGGAGAGGAGGCGCAGCTGGAGAGCAGCAGCCGAGCACGGCGGTGGAATATCGTGATGAGGTGACTTTTGATTGATTGATTGAATGCTTTATTTAGAAGGACATGGAAGCAGCACAAGTACAGTTCACAATTCAATGGTCCTCTAAACTGGATCGCTCATAAAAGCACAACGGCTTGTTTAAAATGAGATCCCTCACACATTCAAATCATTATGATAAGTGAGAGACAGTGAGGAGCGTCGGGGACACGTCGACTGCTGATGAGATAAAGTGAGGAGCAGGTGTGTGTTTGTTTGTTTGTGTGCGTGGCCGTACATGCGTGAAGCTCGGCGGAGGAGCGACGAGGGAGCGGTCGCATCGCCGTGGAAATGTTATATATTAAAGCTGATCCTGGACAAGATTGCTGCTTCTAAATTCATCTCAGTCCGCCGGGCCGTGTCCTATTCCCGGTGCCGGTGCACCATAATGGGATGTGACAGTACATGTCCAGAGGAATGGGGGAAATAGGAGACGTCCATGTCACATAACTGTGTCATTTTCATACGGCCTGTCGCCCCGTAGAGATGCAGCACAGGTGGCCAAACACACTAATGTGCATTCAATTGGAGACGGACGGGGTCACATGCAGCCCAGAATACACCAGAGAGAAATCATGTGTCTTATTTGTTTCACTTCTGACCATCATTCAGTGATCAATAAGTAAAGCTGATGGATGCTCACATGCTCCTGAGAGCTGAGGATGATCTGCACATCTGCACAGCTGCTCCTCCGTCACTGAAAGCACAGTTACGAAGGTTTCCTGTCCATCCATCCCTCACCTCTCACCTTCTCCCCTTCCTATGCCTCCATCGTCTTCAACAACAATGCACCAGTCGTTACGCCAGCAGCGGCGGCTGGCGCCTCCTCCTCCTCTCCTCCTGTAGTCCGCCGGGATTGGCCGCCGCTCCGAGCTCGGGGGCCGTCCAGACGGCGGCCAGATCCTCGGACCACTGTGCGGCTGCCAGGAGCGAAGAGCTCAAATGATCCCCCGCCGCCACTGAAGCCGAGCCAGGGACACGCCGGCCCGGGAAGACATGTAACGAATCAGAGTGCTTACGAGGACAGAGGAGGTAAAAATAATCCCGATTCCTGCATTTTTCAGAAGTTTCTTCAGACTACTAATCTACCTGTCATCCACATATTTGACAACAATATTACAGGATGTCTCCATCCTTCCAGACCCCTCTGCTGTACGTCCTTATATAGTATTTATATATTTAAATGTATGTGTTGCTGGTCCGGGTATACGCAGGATGCTGTGCAGTGTAACTCAGTGGGGGACCGGTTTGCTCCGTATCCTCTTGAGGCACAAACAGCATCTTGGGAACAGCAAAAAAAAAACATTTTAAGTTCCCTCTCAGCACCTCCTTGGCTCATGCTTTATTTATGTCTGCCTCTATCTCTCACCCTGTCTCTTCCTCTTCGTAATCCACACTTATAATTACCGTCACCTTTTCTCTCCTCTTTAGTTTCTCCGCTCTGTACGCTCTCATTTCTCTGCCCTGCCTGACGGACTTCCTTTTCGCCATCTGGCTCCCCTTCCCTCCACGTCTTTGTCACCCAGTCTATGTTCGGGGAGGCTTTTAGTTCCCGATCACACCCTCATGAATTATGAAGCCTCGGTGTTCAGTGGCCTGGACGGAAAACACGCTTCAACGTCTGCCTGCCTCTCTGCTGAAGCAGCTGAGGAAGGGAAGGTGCTGCGATCCCGTCCGAAATACCTCGTTCTGTCCACCTTTGGGAGGATTTTTTTTAAGGCCGACCCTCCGTCTGCTCCTGAACTTTAGTGAAGCACACAGATTACTCATCCACCTGCCAAACTTCAATCCCAACGCACCCGAGCGAGGTGAAGCCAGCGGACCGACTCAAGGTCAAAGAGGAAATCATACATAAACATACCGTACTTTTCGCACTATAAGCCGCACCGGACTATAAGCCGCGTTTTTTTAATGTTTAATTACCGTTATTAAGTCTTCCACTGTTACCATTTAGCAATAGTAGCTACAGAACATGTACTATGCTGTGTAAACTGGACTGTATCACATAGCGTTTCAGACACACAAGCTTTTAAACTTTCTAACTTAACCGGCGGCTCCCAGCCACGTACCGGCAGCGATCTACTGCCGGATTGATGCCTTTAATTTACAAGCTGCATCAGATGCATTTCTACGGTTGTTTTCCATAATGACGATGTCTCACAAACTGTCTCGCTCTCGTAATGACCGTCTGTCTCGCTGTCCTTCTGTCTCTCGTACCACTCGCGGTTCCACTTTTACTTTAGCGCTGTTTTCCGCCTCCGGAGGACTGTAACCAGTAAAATCCATAGATTTGGGATTTCTCCGATCGGCCGTTAGCGGTAAAAATCCGTAGATTAGCGCACCGTTATATAAGCAGCAGGGTCGAAAAATGCGGTAAAAAGTAGCGGCTTATAGTCCGAAAAGTACGGTAATATTTAATATCTAAATAGGTGAGTGTTGTAATATTGCTTTAATTGATGATGCGAGCCGATGCATGGAAGTGATACAAGACATGTTTTGTATTGTCAAACCTTCCTCTCAGCATCTCGGGTAAATTGTGAGCTCGGCATCGTCGTTCCTGAAACAAGAAGGATGACCGGCAGGGAGGGCGGGACAACAGAGGCACTGCCGTATTCATAGGGAATACGATCTGTTTGTCGAGGCTCCTTGTCTGTCAACAGATTTGTAGACTCGTGGCTCCTCTTACCATCCACCCACATTCCAGCGAAGCTCGAGCACACGTCTGTTATTTGGCTGGAGGAGCTTTGGCACCGCGGTAACCAATCAGCTACCTTGTGTCACCAGACAGTAGCAGAACACTGCAGCTGGCAGCGGCGCGGATGCAAAGTAAGTCAGCTAACGAGATGAGCCGGGCTGCTGGCAAATACTGTACATACAGATGATCCCTCGTCTTACGATTCGAGCCGGGTGCCGCGCATAGAAAGAGTTGAGAGCTCCAGTATGGATTAGCGGGGCTGGGAGTTGCTTATGCTCTTCAGGAGAACACAGAGCAGCGCCACACTGGATTACACAGCTGGGGGAAAATGTTCCACACTTCAATGCTTGAGAGAGAGAGAGGGATGAACAGAAACAACAGGCTCGCAGCAGCAAGGATAATTAGAGATGTCTACCTTCCCTTCCTGCGACAGCAGTCGGGCAGGTGCTCCTGCAGACTGGATGACAGTTTGTTTTTTTACTGGAGGAACAAAAATCGTTTCCTGGCCACGACTTTGCAACGTTTCTGCAGCGAGACAAGTTATTGTATATTTACCGCTGCGTGGTAAATACTGTGCCTCGGATCGGGGGTTTTAATCAGCATGTGGCCCCCGTGCTCGACGCCGGCCGCGATGGGAGTGTTAGCTGCTATCGCGGTCGACAGCGATTCTATTACAGTTTTTTTTTATAATGAACACGGATCACGTAGTAATATCACACCTGGAATAATGGAGGTGGTCGAGGTCACGCGAGTTGCAGTCTGATTTAAGAGATACACAGAAGAGGGAGACAGCGTGTCTCTGCTCCTGTGAAACAACGATCGATAGGATGTTCTGTTTTCCTCCTCGTCGAGCTTCGATAAAATTTACACTTTGACGATTCTTTCCTGTAATTTCTAAACACGTCACGTGTTCCAAATGACGGTTAATCCCCGTCTCACCTGGGCTGCCGTTAACACAGGGGACGGACTCAGCGGGGGGGGGGCGGGGCTCCCCGTCTGATGGGGAATCAGGATTCCTGTCCCGTGGAGCCGGGTCGTTCTCCTCTACTGTAATTACTGAGGCCCGTTCTCAGGCTGCTGTTAGACGGAGCCGAGTCAACACGCTCGATGAAGAATCCCCGGGAACGGAGGAGAACACGTAACACGGTGCAAAAGAGAAACAGGAATTAGTTTCGTCTAAAAGGCTCAGTGGCAGCTCAAAGACAAGAAGAGCAGATTAAACACTCCCGACTGAACAATACAGTTTGGTTACAGCTGTCGTTGACAGATTAGCGACGGCCCCGATGAACCCTAACGTGGGTTTAAACAATTACCAATGCACTGCTTGATATATGTTAAGTAACCCGGCAGCCAAGACGCATTTGACCCAGATTTGTGTGTGTGTGTGTGTGTGTGTAACCTCTGAACGGACGATCCCGCTATGCAACAGAGAGGAGCTGATGTGCAACCTCAGTCTGACGCCGACAGCGTGAGGGAGACGACAGTCGATGTGCAGACGCAGTGAGTGTGAATGAGGACTACAGTGGATGCAGCTTCATCCTCTGTAGAAGATACGGCTGCAGGGCTGCAGGGTGTCCTCAGAAGAAGTTACACAGACGTAAACTACTGAAAGTTTCTGCAGCCTTTGGAGCTCGTGCATGACTTTATACTGCTTTTTAATGATGTTGCGTAACATTTAGTATTCTTTTGAATTCCAAAGTAGAAAAACAAAGTTGGTCAACGAACGATTTAGTAAAGAAGATCTGAGTTCAAACTCTTCCTTCATCTCACCTTAATGCTTTACTGTGAGGAGCATTGCATGTTGCATTAAGTTCATTTGGGATCATAGTTGGACTTGCAGCGGTGCATGTAAACAACAGTCTGCAGCCTCAGAAGCAGCTCATTAACTGGACAGAGTTTCGCTGCGCAAACATCTCGCCAGATAAGGAATCAAAACAAATGTGATTCCAGCCGGCGAACAGCCGACTGTGGTACGTCCTGTTTGTTTTAATGGTCTTAAGGAACAGACGACTGCTGGAGGTTTTCACTTCACACAGGGACGATATCTCAGATCTTGTAGAAAGAAAGATTCAATGCACCATTAAAAAAAGGGACACAACAGATTTTAGGGTGCGTCACGGCCGGACCGGAGCTCTTTAGATCAACCAGAGGACGTCTCTGCTCGGTAGATCCAGTCTGATCGGGAGCATCATTAGTCCAGATCCTGACTTGGTGTTATAGCTCAGTATTTTAGGAATCACGTTCATATTAGATGATTCCTAATCATCCAGCACGCTGGTTCGTGCTGCTGAGAGAAGTAGTTTAACCTTAAAGGAACAAGCCGCGTAATTAAGGTGGTGGATCGGAATCAAACTTTTATGCTCTATGTTTTTTTTATCGTTCTCACTGTTCAAAAGATTTGTTTTATAGTTGTGCATTATGCAGCCTGCAAGTTCCTCCTCTGAAGAGAGAGGGTATCTCCTTCACATGGAATGAAAGCTATTAGTGGTTGAGGCTTAAGGAATGTTGTCAGATTCCTCAACATGAGCTGTGGAGGGGGGGTGGAGGGGGGGGGGCCTTCATCTGTGAGGGGAGAAGTTCTTATAATTTGTAGGACTCCATTGAATATGAGCCCATGGAAGTCTGTTCCTACGCCGAGCTGAGGAGGTTGGAACTGTCCTCACAGATCCTGTCACTCAAATTACGCTCTTCATCACCTTTTCAAGAAACTCTTCTTCGAAAGACACCCAGATACAGGAGATGAAAGTGTTGTGGCTTTGCCAAACAGCGTCAACCGACCTCTTAGATTACTTATCGTTGCTTTTAAGTATAAGAACAAATCTTTGAGGTCGTAATTAAACACAATGGTGGTAGAAATAAAAGTTTTATATTCATTCAGGGTTTCATCCAAAGATTATATGTCACAAAATAAGTAAAACATAATAGATCCCCTTTAATATGTATCATTTTAATATGCACAACTATTTCATTCCCCAAGTTTAACCACATGTGCATAATTATATATTATAGGAATTGAAAATGTTTGAAACATTGACACTGAAGAAATACCAAAAGTATTTCAACTGTGTCAGTGTGTTAAAGTGTTAAAAGCCCCTGAAAGCTGGGAGTCTCTGTGTGCCGATTTCTGGAGCTTCACGCACACGTTTATTCAAACAGCAGCTTCTATTGTTTCAGGAAATCCAAATTCATGGACTCCGTGGGAGGACGGGGAACCGCTGGGCTTCCTCTACAGCGTCGCACAGCGCAGTAACAGATACTGTAACAGATACAGTAACTGATACAGTAACAGATACTGTAACAGATACAGTAACAGATACAGTAACAGATACTGTAACAGATACAGTAACAGATACTGTAACAGATACAGTAACAGATACAGTAACAGATACTGTAACATATACTGTAACAGATACTGTAACAGATACAGTAACAGATACTGTAACAGATACAGTAACAGATACAGTAACAGATACTGTAACAGATACAGTAACAGATACAGTAACAGATACTGTAACAGATACAGTAACAGATCCAGTAACAGATACTGTAACAGATACAGTAACAGATACTGTACTGTGTCCAGGTGAGCAATGAGGAAATAATTACATAAGTATATTTACAGAGACAGAGACAGAGACAGAGAGAGAGACGTCCCTGTGTTCAGAGGAACATTGTTGTAATTAAAGCCGGTTCTCTTGCAGCAGATTACATCCCAGCAAACATTGTCAGGGCAGTAAAACTCCGATCTCATTGATCCAACTATTCTAATTGAGGGGACAGAAGAAATTCCACACATGGAGCAATTAGAAAAGTCACTTTCTTTATCACGACTATTAGAGGAAGGATCCTCCCCATCATCATCTCTACATGACAGGCTGCTCCTGGATGAATCTCTGGTGAAGGAGAGTGAAAAGGTTTGATTTGTGTGAATGACTGATCTTGTGCAGATGCAACAGATGTTCATGCACTTCAGTGCGAGCGTGTCACAGGAGTTGGAAGCCTTTCCCGTGTTTCCAAAGACGTTCCTGTAGTAGACTTTAACGACCGAAATGTTCTCAACTTTCATTCTGCTGAAAGATTTACACGAGTTAGCAGAGACAGGAGCTGTTCTATCAACAGTCGGTTTGCAGGGATGCAGCGATGCACCAGATTGTTACATGCGTGTGTTTCACACACTGATATGCATGACCTTGGGCAGTCTGCTCTATCAGCATCCTAATGTTCTATTAATTTGGCTCTAATTATCCCACATTGTGCAGGACGTAGGATGAGAGGATGAAAGCAGCTTGCAATGGGCTGATAGAAGCACACGGGAGAGGCCGGATGGGCGGGAGCACGAGGACTCCCTGCTGCTGCACCCTCCTATTGTAGGACATTAAGGAGGGCAGAGGGAGAGAAAGGAGGACGGAAATGGGAGTCAATTGAGCTGTGATTTGTAGACCAGAAGCAAAGGTGGAAGATAAAGCAGGACAGGCAAGATTAAATAGCCCATGAGAGGCATGGGAGGCAGCCGGAGCCAGTTGGCCCGGCGTTTGCTGCTTTTAGCCACATGAGGAGTGCCAGGGAAGAGCGATGAGGGAGAGAGGGAGAGGAGGGCGAGCGGGGAGTGAGAAAGATGGTTGATGTGTGCATATGTGCGTGTGCATGCGTGTGTGTGTGTGTGTGTGTCACGGGGATGTTAGTTAATATTAAAGTATATATCAGAGGTGGGGTGGTCTGTGTAGAGAGCAATAACTCTGTCATATGAATGTTATTAATAATTAATATTCAAAGGATGAATTACTGTATGAAATAATTCATATACTTGAAAGAACTGTGTGACTGAGAGTTATCGGTGTGTGAGATACCCAATGTAGAAACATGCTTCTTCATCACTGAGGTCAGAGTTCAGCCAATCAGAGTTGATTCAATCATGGTGAATCAGTGGATTCATGAAAACGGCCTTGTTCCAATAGATTGATGGGTTGAACAATATTCTCCATCAATAGATGATCATCTAATCAATCATGAACAACATGTATGTATCAACTCCTCTATTTATAATCTTATATCAAGTGTGTTAAAGTAAATATTCAGAATTGGATTCACATAATAACCAGACAAGGACGTCTTTATTTAACCAAGCGATTTAAATGTTCAACAAATCAAGGTACTTCAATTATAAATGCAATAAAAGCTGAACGCATTGATTCGCCTACATTTATCTAATGTATCCAGAGATGCTCAATGAGTATCTGCAGTAAAACAGCAGTTAAACAGCATTCATTTTCTTCTCCACCCAAACGGTTGCTAACAATCAATCGATGCTTTAAATGGCTGATTAGCGGTTCCAGGCGCCGACGCCACTTCGTCTCACGGAGGTTTCGGTTTGAACCTTCACTTCTAGACGAAGCACATCATCATATCTTCCTCCCAAACATGGATAATAATCATTGTAATCAGACGATATTTGACGTCTCCTCACAAAGGAGCGGAGAGAATCTACATCTAGAACCGACTGAGGCAGCGATCAGATCGTCAGTGGATCCTGAAAGAAGCTGAATATTTCCGTTTCCTTGCCAGTGATTCAGGTTTACAGTCTGGCTGCAGGCGGCGATACCTTTCTGTCACATTCTCTCCGACAGGATTTCAGAATGCACTGTTAAAGGGAGACTATAATTGAAAATGACCTATTTTCCACTGGATTATTTTCCAAAGCGGTGGGCAGGCTGGAGCTGTCCGTTCCTACAGTCGCTGTCAGGGGGGATCTGGATGCAAATATAGTACAGCCTGCCTGATAAGAGCGTGGCACACAAACAGAGGAAGGAAGATCTCGGTTAAATGTATGAAAAAAAAAAAAAAAAAAAACAGGGTGATGAGCAAACGCCTGAATTTATCTCGTCAGTGGTGCAGAGAGAGAAAAAACCCCATGCAGCAGTAAACTGAACACAGCCGACAGTCAGCAATGCATCAAACACCGCAGATACCAGGTTCCAATAGTTATTGGTGGATCGGAGGAAACGGGGTGAGGCAGAGGGACGGTGTTGGGGGCTGAACCGGCTCTGTGGAGATATTTAATGGGACAAAGGATTCGGTTGGAGACCGCTTGGCTGGCACAGATTCCACACAGGAAGTAGAGAGACAAAACTCCTCATCTCCTCTAAGAGGGGAAATAAATCTTTGTCTCTCGGTGGAATTGGACAGCGGTCCTCAGGGCCCGCTGATGTCTCGTCATTGATGGAACTCGTGTCTATTCTCAGTGTTATAGTCTCTGCAGCTCACTGCAGCCTCCCCTGCTCACGGACGTGTCCACCTGTCCGTCTCCACCTGTCCGTCTCCACCTGTCCGTCTCCACCTGTCCGTCTCCACCTGTCCGTCTCCACCTGTCCGTCTCCACCTGTCCGTCTCCACCTGTCCGTCTCCAGTCCTTCACGTGTCACTTTCCGCTGTATTACATCCCCTTTTCCATTCGTTTTTCAATTCCATTTCTCTTTTTGTCTCCTGCCTTGCTCCTCCTCCTCCTCCTCCTCCTCCTCGCTATCTTCCTCTCTTATGATTTGTTTAGCATTCAAGGCCTCTCACTGCTGCATCACAGGCCTGTTTGATTCACAGAGCAGCAAGGAGAGAAGAGGATGCCGGTCCCGAGGGACGGAGTCAAATTTCTATATGCCTTCGCAGCCTCATGCACATATATGAGCTATAAGATTTACACCTACACAAACGAAGACGATCCGGAATGGAAGCACAATTTGTTTGAATATATTCACCCATAAAGTTGCACGGCAGCCGGCAGCTCTCAGATTCACACACCCGCCTTCACATGAACATCACACACACTGTTTTCATTAAGCAGCATAACATGAACTAATAAAACCTTAATACCCGCGCAGTGTTAATGCCTGTTGCCATTTGACTTTGACACTTGACAGCGGTTCAGCACCCACGCAATTAACCTCCAGCCATTCGCATGTCAAATACGGAGGGAAAGTGTCTTCAATCTGCGCCGGGCTGCACACAGAGACGCCGGTCAGCGCGGTAATGAAGAGGCCATGCGGGAGTGAAGTTCTAATCCTCCGGTGCTTTGTGGAGAACTGTACACAATACATCCCTAACATATTCCAATTAAAACGAAAATGATCAAGACGTTAAGCATTCACATTCATAGAGCGCCGTGTTTACCGCATCGGGATGAACCGGGTCATATTCGGTTGTATCAGACGCCTGCGCTGACAAAGAGGATACATTCACTGAGCGACCGCCCCCGGCTCTATTCTCCTGCACGGGGTCCCCAGATAGAGTCCTAACCTGCAGGGCAGCAGACAAACATTCAACCACGCCATCAACAAACAAACAAAAAGCACCGACACATCCGCGGAACGTCCCCGAAATACAAAATAAAACACACACATCCACGCGGTGCAATTAAAAAGCAATGAAGCTCTGTGGAGCAGAGAGAGGCGATCTGAGCAGAGAGGGAGGTGGGAATACTCACCCGCTCAGCCTAAAGGCCTCCACTAATTACCTGTCAATGACAAGGAAGAGGGAGATCTAAAGTGGTACATATTGTCCCAAACTGCCATCCTCAATGAACCAGACGATCCGCAATCGAGCTGAAGGATAATGCCCGCTGACTTGGGAAATGGAATAAGACGCCATATGTTTGTGCAATTTAGGGATAATTAGTTTGGAATCTGTTCCGAACGCGGTGACACTGTGGTATTCAGCAGCGAGATAACAAGTAAAAGGTCAGCCGGCAGCCGCGCGGCGATCGCGCAAGAAGCCGGGGAGATGATGACAGAGGTGCGTTTCAAAAGTTCATTTTGATTGCAGATTAAAAAGTTTTTAGATGAAGCGGACGAATGTAAAGTCGACGTATTAACGTGTAAATATATTTGTGCAAACAACTTAGATTGAGCAATCTTATACCAGCGTCATCATTTCAGTGCTGATCTGTTATCTCCCTTTTCTGCGGTCGGTATGAAACATTCCTGCAGCTCAGACACTCACTCAGACAACATCTGCACAGCTTGGATGTGCAACAGACACTCAGCAGCACAAGCTTTCTAATTCCGTCTCTTTTCCTGTCACACATACTTTTCTTCCACTTCTCCAGATCTCTTTATTTTCCGTGCGGTTCTGATTGCAGTCTGTAATTTCCCCTGCTGTCCCTCAAACACGCACAAACAAGCTGCCGGGCTGCAGCCGGCACGGCTGTTCAAAAGTCCTCTCTGTCCTCAGTTAGCTGATTATGACATCCACATTTACAAACGTGTTTTAAATTACATTTGTGTGTGTAGTTTAACTGTAAAACACTCGCTGCTTTAGCGCCACCGGAGTCCGTTTATAGTCTCTGGTTAGTGCGACTCACTCAGCTCCTGGTTCACTGCAACCAGGGCGGAACGACTTCACCTCTCTGATCTGTGACGGTGTTTGATAAGAAGCCGAAGAACTCAGAACATAACTTTGAAAACATCAGCTCACCTGACCTCCAACCAGCTCACACACACACACACACACATCGAAGCTTTGAGAGTTATCTGATATTCACACATCGTCTGCACCATGTCAGAGTTGTAACATCTGAAGCGAGAGTGTCTACAGAGATGAAGACAGAGGAAGGTGTACGTGCAGGTGTTTGCATATGTTTCGGAAACTCTAGATTTATTCCCGCCAATTAGCTGTCGAGCAGATATTTGAAACAGTGGATCTATATTGAAGATACTGACGCTGTCTGTGATGGATAACAATGTATGTGAGATGATTCTAGTGGGAACCTGACGGGAAGAAGAAAAACATGCTTCTTCTCATTTGTTTGATTATAATATGTTTGAAATTGCCTGACCTAGTTCACTCAGCCCAGTGAGACGGATAATCAGGTCATTTCAATTATTTGGTTAATATTCAGGCATATGATGTGACATCGTGCTCCCAGACGAGAAGTCTTTGAGATCGTACCTCTGTCCTCCAGAGCCGAGCCCCTCCCAGATCCACCCTGACCCCAGGACCTGAGACCTGACCCGGCACACCTCCGGGTCCCGGGTCTGTGGATGCTTCTGACCACGATCACACAGGATGAGCGAGTGATCCTGGTCAGGAAGGTTCCGAGGAGGCCAGACTCCCATTGGAGGGCACAGATCAGCAGTGCTGAGTCTATCCGGTCAACATTTCAGGGGTATTAAATTATCAATGAAGTCACACCGCTCTTCCTCGTACATACATCTGCACAGCGTCTATCTGAATGGGGAAGAACCAATCAGCATTTCTGCTGCGGATGAATCGCTGCAAGTAATTCATAAATATGCAATCATATATTTGTTTATTTATCTGGTTGTCAAACAGGTCGCACACATCTTTGGGTGGAGGGTCCACAGGCCTGAAGGCATACAGGTCATCTACAGGAGCATCAGGAATCCACCAGAGCTCTGCGAGGTGAAGCAGACGTGACGACTAAAGGAGTTATCTTTTACTTATTTAGGTTGTTTGTTTTGATCTCTTGCATGTGTGTGAACTGCTGCGTGTGTGTGTGTGTGTGTGTGTGTGTCTGTCACATCTTATCAAGGTTCACTTAAGAGTGTGTTTTTAATAAAGAAAACTTGATATAAACCAGATCAAAACCTCATTCCAGGCGCCTCTTCGATGTTCTCGGCCTCACCACCATCCCCTTCCCCACTAGCTGTAACACGTCTGGAGCAGCGGTCAGCTGGTAAACTGTGTGTTACAAAGCATGTTGGAGTCGGAGCCCAAAGACCGTGGAAGGACCTGCCAGCAGACATCAGGTAGACTCTCTTTGTTTCCTCTTGCTAATCTGTCTTAAAAACACACATTTCATGGATCAGCTACTCTTCTGTTATTTTGCACATTTTTAATGAGTTTTTTAGGTTGGAGATCCAAACTGATTTACAGGTTCAGAGTATTTTCTGTCTGCAGCAGTGCAGTTTTATTGATAGCTGACAGAGTCATAAACTGCTTTTCAGCCAAGTTCTGTTTAAGAACTGTTTAATTCAACATATTTAACCATAATAACTCTTCATTTTGGATGATATGAATATATGAAGGGCCTGTTCTTCTTTCTTGCTTGAAATCCAAAATGAATCAATCCGCAATCAATCATTCATTTTTCAAGCAGAGAACAGCGCGTACGCCTCTGATGTTGCAGTTTTGTGTTCTATTCCAGTGTTTTTGGGCGAGGCGTTGGCACAGCGGGGCCATATGTTGTGTGTCTTCATCCAGCCGGACACCAGTCGGGCTCTAAACTGCGCTGAGCCTCTGCCAGAGTGAGACAGAGAGCCGCCCTCAGCCGGTCAATCAGCTACACCAGGATGTAGCCGGGGAAAAGAAAGTGAATTTATGAGGGGGTCTGCGGGTTTTTATGAGATGTCCTATTAATCACTATCAAGCACCTTCCAGAAACCTCTGTGTGCCAATATCCTTGTTAACAGGAGCTGGACGCCCCGCTGACGTTAGCACGCCTTGTAAAGACACACATGTCAACTCTGGATTTTACTTTATGAAAGATTATTTCATCTACTTTGACCCTACGTACCTTCTCTTACACCTACTACTGTCACGGTAGCTCTGCTCTGTGTGTCCCTGCTGGCTTCCTGTAGCGTCGCCTGCTCACAGCTCACACCTGCCCTGCATCAGCATCGTTAGTCCCGCCCTGCTCCCGGCCAATCAGCCAATCAGCTCCTTTCACCTGCACCTGGTCCCCTGATTGATCTCTGTGCACATGACAACAAGGGGCGGGGCCGTCGTGTGTGTGTGTGTGTGTGTGTGTTTAAATATTATCAGATTATCAATAGATCAGAGCCCTTCATAGGCGGCTGAAGTCACCTTCATCTTCCTCGACGATCACTACTGGTGTTTTCTGGGATCTCCGACGCTCCTCATCATCATCAGCTGTCGAAGCTTATCGGTGTGGGAGTGTGAATCACCCGGGGAGGACAAGCTGTGTTCATTCTACATACTAAATGAGGTGGAAATTGTATTACACTTCCTCATCTCGCACCCAAAAACTGACCTTTTAGGAGATTTCTTTCCCCCCGAATTACCCAAATTTATCAAGTGTTTAACAGCAAGCTTCTGCACAAAAGAACTGGCTGCAACTCCTGAGCGAGATGCCAAAATGTTGAATAATAGGAGCGCATTTGCCAAAATGTAAGCACAGCCGGTGTGTACATAATCACCTCCGATATTTATTTTTCATCGTACACTGTTGCAGTAATGTTTTGTAAATGCACTGGTCTCTTTGGTGAATATGTACAGATGCACATTATAAGATCCCTGCTGCAGTCATGTGGAAACACTGTAAAGGTAAAGCATTAATTAAAAATGAATGTGTGTCAGGCTCTCTTCACCTACGAGCACTCCCCCAGACTGCGCCATAAATTGGGCACTTCATTTCTGTAATGCTCTCAGTCAACGCGCCTTGTTAAATCAAGATTAACTTAATGGAGATGCAGTATGGCTTCGGTCACAAATACACTTCAGTCCTGCTATTACTATGATTTCTTCATGCCAGCCAGCCAGTGATACAGCAATTATCTCCACCGCACTCTTATTTTAATATATTCTAATGAAGTCATGATATGACTCATTAATTGGCGGAGCAATTACACACCACATCTTTATTTATGTGTGGAAATGCATTAGCAGGAAACCTCACATAGCCTGTTTACTGTCTCGCCGCAAGGGTTGCAAAGACACGTGCATCTGATTGGATTCAGGCACAACTCAGGACGTGTGACTCTGGTTAAAAAATGCAATTACCTTCGGTATCAATGCATGCAGAGCGAAACTCAATGGAGGTGAATTAAGTTAGATAGACGTAACTTTTCGCCTGAGGCATCGCGAACCGAGGTGAAGACGTGTCCGCTCATGTGAAAATTTCTCGACCTCGGCAAGAAATTTATCTGAGGCAATAAGGCGAAAAGCTAATGAGCTTCGTGCGGGACTCTTTGTAGGCGGCGGGTCGGTTGTAGCGCGTCGGCTTCTCTGAGCTCACGCGGGAAACATCAGCTGAGACGGATGCAAAAACAAACCCACTGATCATAACCTCCACCTGGGAAAAGGTAAGTCTGATACCGGACACAGCTGCTGATGTGCCTGAACATTCAACCAAAAAGGGTTTTCAGTAACGTTTCAGTAACACATTTTTCTTGAATATGAACCTGTTTTGTTTCGTATTAGAAGAAAGGAAACGATTCCAATGCCGCTCACGTCGCCTCCTTGGATGTTTCAAATTTGTGGAAAGCCAAATCCACTGTGCCGGCGGTGCCGCGCCACTTAAGGACATGAAGTGCCAAACATGCAGGGTCGCACCCG
>CAAKHC010011977.1:9966-33998 GCA_901007825.1 Macroramphosus scolopax
CCCTCGTTACACAAACACACACACACACACACACACACACAATGCTTTGCAGCAGTGTAACGCAGAGCCCAGATAGATAATGGCGCCAGCCTCTGTTGTTAAAGTGTTAACATTTCTCAGCAGCTCACACAGTGGGGAGCCTCTCTGTGAATAACCACACAACTGGATGTGTTGGTGTGAAAAAAAGAGGTCCAATGCAATGAGTGGGAGGTTTTCAGAAATATAAATACTCTGGGACAGTATATGTGACAGTGGATGCTATTCCATGCTGTAGACCTTCATTCCCTTCAAATCTAAGAAACGATGTGAATAATATTCTTAAGGATTCTTTTCACTCATCACTGCTCATGAGCCTTCTTCTTAATATCGACGTCAGCCAGGACATTATCTAATTAATGCAATCCAATACAATGCACGGCCTTGTAGGACAGTCTTGTCATATGCATTTACTTAAAGGAGCTGTGTGTGTGGAATCTACTGGCATCTAGTGGTGAAGTTGGAGATTACAACCATTAACCTCACCCTTCCTGTAGGGAAAGCTTTGGTACTCTGCAGGGTCAGCTGTAAATACTACACACTGCTCCTTTAATATATCAAGTCAAAAATATGAATTTGTTAGATGACAGGACCAAAGCCAACATTATGCGAAAATACAGATCGAGGCCATGGAACAAAGTGCTTCATGGGGGTTTCCGTATAATCAGGAGAATGGCCTTCATCTAAAAGACACATCTACAGTTCGCCACTTCTATTTGTTAAAACATTCTGTGTGTGTGTCTTACTTCATTGTTAATCTGTGTGTAAATGTGTGAGGACAGCTTCAAACCCAACATTTTGAAAGCAACATTTGGGTCCACTCATTATTCAGAACACTGAGCTGTGGTTGATGTTTATACCTTCTCCAGGATGAAAATGACAACCCACCTGAGTTCAGCAAGCCATCCTACATCGTCAAAATCCCAGAGAACATCATTGCTGGTGAGTCACTTTACACATTTGTTGCATAAGTTGCTGTGATACATTTTCTGGTCTGCTCACCACATAATTAACTCCCCTTCTTGAGTTGCCTTACTATTAGCATGTTCACCAAATAGCTTTGTCTTCTTGGGGGGGGGGTTTTTTTATGTTTTATTTTATTTTCTTCCTCTGGCTTCTTACTGTCTTTCTTGTTTAGACTTTGCATAATGTTTTTAAATGCTCCGTCAGAATGCAGGATATTGACTATTCAGGGCAGAATCACTGGCTGCTATATTCATTCTCATGCATGCATTCAAAAGACTCTTTTATCCCAGACAATAGATTAGTTTCCAGTTGCTAGAGGGAAATGAGATATTTGACTGTCCCTTTCTCTCGCAGTTCCAGCAGAAACTGGACACTTTTTGTGCGTCAGACAAGATTTGAAGGAGCACATTGCTTAGCGGCTTGGGCCAAGGCAGAGATTTAGGGGAATATGGCTAAAGTGCTTGGGTCTGAGCTGGGGACCTACGGCTCCGGCTGCAAGGCTGAGCTCCGGGCTAGCCCTGCGGCTCAGGCTAGCCCGTCATCCAGCTGCCTGTCTGTTTATTGATCAGGCCGGTGCCAAATATGGCCTGTGCCAAACAAGTTGATAATCCACTAATCCATAAACCCACTCACTGCCATGCCGTCAGTGTAGCTGCGGAGGAAGGAAAGTGAAGACGCTCTCTTTGCAGTTTGTCATATCTTCCAAATGACTCCGTCTCTGAGTCCAGTTTTTTATACTTTCTCCCACTCTCTGAGTTGTACCTCTCTCTTTCCCTCTGAAGGGGCGACTGTGCTGCTTGTGAATGCAACTGATTTGGATGCCTCGCGGGAGTTTGGCCAGGCCTCACTCATCTACTCCCTGGAGGGCTCCTCCAAATTCCGTCTAAACTCTCGCTCAGGTTTGTTTCCACATGGGCAAGTATTTGGGTGTGTATTTACCTGCCAAGTATGTTTGGACCCTCCAAAAATTTCCCATTCGCTGGCTTTCTTGGTATCGTGGCAGAAATTCTAGTTTTTATTTTGGAAAAAAAAAAACATCTCTGCTTATTTAGACATGTCTGTTGTGTTTTTTTCCCCCTCATCAACTCTTTAACTTGTCTCCCCATCATGTTGGTTTCCTGGTTTGTTTGATCTAATTTCATATGTGCTTCAGGAGAGATCACCACGACAGCCCTGCTGGACCGAGAGCTGAAGTCAGAGTACATCCTCATCGTCAGAGCTGTGGATGGAGGGGTGGGCCCGCAGCAGAAGACTGGCATTGCCACGGTAACCGTTTAAAGCAACAATTCCTCTGATTCCACTTTCAGCTCATAGAACAAACTAATGTTTAATCGATACATCTTGGCTAAAAAAAAATCCCTCCATTTAAGTGTGCTAATTATTCATTCATAGAATGTGAACTCCCGTTCACCTTAATTTCACCTGACTCCGACTTTTTTTCAGGTGAACATCACCATCCTGGACATCAATGACAACGCCCCCCTGTGGAGGGACGAGCCGTACCACACCAATGTGGTGGAGATGAGCCCAATAAACACTGACGTTATCTCTGTGAGTGCACCGAGCCCGGCTTGATAACCCGGCCTGACCTCTCAGATTGATCACTAGCTAAACGGTTTACAGAACAAACAGAGCGGTAGAGGTCAGACAGAAGGGTTCATAAGACAACGATCTTTTATAATGGTCATCATTTAGGATACGAATGGAAGTGACAGTAGAGTTGACTGTGACCAGCTCCATCAGATATGAGATCAGTGGATGTATACCTCACTCATCAGTCTGTGGGTCAACGCTCTATTATTATTAGCCCAAACTCTGTCATTATCCTGCTGGAGACTTTGGCAACATGTTGTTAGAAATGAAGCCCTGATCGTACATTAATTAAAGAGGCGTCAGTGAGTGTAATTAAGGGAGCCCGATTGCTAATTAAAATGTAGCCTGTAGTCATTCGCATAGCAAATGATTCAGCTGCTAGGCAGAGAAGAAAGCGAGAACCCATCTTGCTGTGCAAGAGAGATGAATGGAGTAGTGGTGGAGAAAGATACAAATGTTGAGATGCTGGAATGTTGCTATACTACTATCTTGTAGCTATTCCTCAGTTGAGTTCATTCATGGTGCATCCAGTGATGCAATGCATACTGAATGGGATTCTGCTCTCAGCAGACAGACACTTTGGGCCCCTGACCATTTTTCAATAAATCCTACCACCCAGGCTCATAGTCCTGGGATTTGCCCCAGAGTAGCCCCCTGCCCAGCCAGTGTTTCCATGGTGATAAGAGCCCACCTGCTGAGTCCTCCTGGAGGTGTCCAGTGTGCCGTTGAATTTGGTCGCTGTGTCCAATGCGAGGATCAGCCCACACAAATCTCCGAGCGCCTCACCATCACCACCACATTAGCACCTCCTCTAATGTCCCATTTCAAAGCAATACATTTCTTTTTCGCCAGTCTCAGGCGGTCATGTCTGCAGTTCAATAGAAGGTTAATATATTTGCTCACCATCTTTTAACGTGCTCTGCACAGCCTGGATTGATTGTTCAGCCGGCCTCAGATAGACGGTTCCTCACATCTTATATCACCTCCGTTTGTCGTGCGGTTGCTAATCATTGGGCCCCTGAGTTGCCTCCCTACCATGTCCCCTTAATAATTAAATACCTGCAAAACCTTTGTTCCTCTAATGACCAATTAACCACTTTCCAGCGTTTTTAGTCAGCGCGCTGAATAATTGATCAGCTCTTTAAAAATCAGCCAGTGTTTTGGCCGAGCTCCCGGCCTGACGCATTCATCACCCATAGCCACTTTGTCTCAGAATAGAGACGTTACCATTTTTCTTTCAACAGACTGTTGGAGCAGTTGGAAGGGGCTGCACGTGTTAAATGCTCTGGGGGTGAGGTGGGAAATGCGCTCATTCATATTAACATTGCTGTTCCGTGTATTATTTTCTTTTCACAAATTCATCTTGTCATTTCTCCCATTTATTTTTCTTTCTCGGAAACTTTCCCTCTTCTAAGTTGTCCCTTTTTAAGCACACTTTTACTAAGCCGTGCCGTTTAACTCGGAAATATTATTAGTATTTTATGTCAGGCAATGAAAACCTGCCTCTTGTTAGGAGAGAGATAAAGAAGCATATTATAACCTCCAGCAATGTTTCCCCTGTCACTCTCCTGGGCAGGTGCTGGCAGTGGACCCCGACAACGGGGGAAACGGGACGGTGGTGTACAGTATCAGTCCAGAAAACCCCTTCTACACTATAAGTAGCAGTACTGGGAAGATCCGCACCAGTGGGGTAACCCTGGACAGGGAAAGCTCCAACCCCAGGGACACCGAGCTCATGAGGAGCATCATTATATCAGCTGTCGACCGTGAGTAGTGTGTGTGTCCCCGTGTGAGTTGTATTAGTCATATTAGTCCCACAGGGTGTTAATATGTGAAACATCTAAACCATCTGTGAGCAAGCTTTGAATATCTTCACAGCTATCTATATATCTCAGCAGAGAGCATTTAATTCATGATGATTAGCCTCTTTCTTCAAGCCGAAGTCCTCAAATTTTATATCAACTATGAAACTTTTTACTGTGACTAATAAATTCCCTTGACCATGAATTGTGGCGCGTGTGTGCGCGTATTTATATGTCCCTCTGGCGCCCTCCTTAGGTGGCACACCTCCACTGCGGGCATCAGCGAGCACCACAGTGTTTGTCAACTTGCTCGACCTCAATGACAACGACCCCGCCTTCGTCAATCTGCCGTTTGTGGCTGAAGTGCCGGAGGGGCTGCCGATTGGATCCTCCGTTTTTAAGGTACGGACTGTATTATGTTTGCTGTTTTTTAATAGAACATAATATAGAATATTGATAATAACACAGATATATTTAGCCTAAGCCTCTCTCTTTCCCTATAACTTAGTTTATTGTTTAAACTATCACCCCTCCCTCTCAGGTCCAGGTGGAGGACCCGGACGAGGATAAGAACGGGTTGATTACCATGGCGTTACAGATGGGCATGCCTCGCTTGGACTTCTACCTGAACACCTCCACCGGCATTCTCACCTCTACGGCCATCCTTGATCGGGAGCAGATTGGACAGTACCATTTGAGGATAATAGCCTACGATGCAGGAAAGTTCCCTCGCACCTCCACTTCAACCCTCACTGTCACAGGTGAGAGACTCCGAATGTGGCCGCTGATGATGAGAGCCCGGGTGTGATTTCCCTTTGCTCTCCCTGAAATTACCCGACATGTGAAACTGCCAATCCACAGTATGATTTGATTCTGAGTGGCACGAGGATTACCTTATTAAAGGCTGACATCTCAGGAAACTGCTGAGAATGATGCTACCACCTGCTGGTGGGACACGAAACAGCCTAAAGGGAGACCGACTGTCTGCTGTGAATGTGATACAAATTATAATCTTTCTACTCTATGCGCCACCCTGTTGCCTTACTTGTCCTCATGTACATCTATCTGTGTGTCCTAATGTCTGTCTGCCTGTGTGTTTGTGTGTGGGGGTCAGTTCTGGATGTAAATGATGAGACGCCCACCTTCAACCCTCGCGTGTACAATGTTTCCCTGAAGGAGAGTGTCCCTAGAGACCACATTGTAGCACGCCTCAGCTGCTCTGACAACGACGCCGGCCTCAACGCCGAACTTAGCTACTTCATCACAGGTCAGAGGTCACAGTGGGAGGTGTTTTGTGTTGTATGTGTCTGTAGGAGTGATGTGCCGGTAGAGAACCTGTGTCCATCCGCCCATCACTGTGTGTGTTCGTGTGTGTGAGCTGAGATCCTCTCGCATGCCCGTGTTGGTGTTCATGGCTGCACGTGTGTGTGTTGCACCGAGATGCCGTCAGCTCATTTTGGACATGTGTTTGTGTTTTGTTTTTCTAGGTGGTAATCAGGACGGTAAATTCAGCGTGGGCTTCAGAGACGGCGTTGTTCAGACCGTGGTTGGCTTAGACAGAGAAACCCAGGCAGCGTACAACCTGGTCGTAGAAGCTATAGGTGCGTCGGGAACCCAGATGGAAATCCTTAACAAGTTCAATTCACCTCCAATGAGTGTTTCTAAACACAATGTTTTCTTGTATTTGTCATGATATGGCTCATCTCACTTATTTATTTGTCATCTTCAAAGCGGCTCCCTTCTGCTTTTTGCGTGATGAAAGACGAGGTGATGCCTGCACATCTGCAGTGATTTCAGACTATTGCTCAACTGCCTTTGTTCCTGTTTGAAAAGAAAGAACAAAAACTGTGGTTTTCCTGTTTTGGAAAGCTTTGAGTCTGGGTGGCTTATCTGCTGAGGGGGGGGGGCCACGGCGACACAAGAGGGAGGAGAAGAAGAGACACAGATAATGTAACAGTGTTTACGAGAGGAGTATTACACAGATTTTCCTCATCCAAATGACCCAAGTTTTCACCAGCCAGAAAGGCTCCAGTCTTGCTCCTTTAAAACAGGCTATTGGTTTTGATTCATTTGTAAATGTGTGTGTCAAACGTCTATAGTCTGTGGTCCTTCATCTCCCCAAACCTTTGAGTATACCTCAAGAATTGTAAGTCATACATGAATGTTTCTGTTGGTGCACATAGACAACGGCCCAGCAGGCAGCAGGAGGACCGGCACAGCCACCGTGTTGGTGGAGGTGCAGGACGTGAATGACAACCGGCCCATCTTCCTCCAGAACAGCTATGAGACCAGCATCCTGGAGAGCGTTCCCCAAGGGACCAGCATCCTCCAGGTAGGTAGAAAACATACTGCGACTGTCACACTTAGAAAAAGTCTCTTTATTTTTGTATGTATAGTCGTAACAAAACACAATAATCAGCAGGCTCAGGTTGCATGTGTCTCCTCAGTAGTGGTCACCCACCAGGATCAGGAAGATATCAGCATGAAGTCGCACTATAAAAGAATCCCTGGTGTTTTAAAGCACATGAATTACTAACCGGGCAGGTTTACTGCATCACAACTATTAGCTGTGTATCCTCCGAACTTTGGATGTGAATGGAGAACAGATTCTCTCTCTCACTACTGTTGAAATATCAGGTGGAGTTAATTAAGCTGCTGACATTTGGGGTCTGAGATGGAGCTGGAGTTTTACAATGTACATCGGAAGAGCTGTTATCCTTAACTTTGACTTTTATTTTGAATAATTTAGGCAGAATTTAAGTTTTGATGATGCTTCAAATCCTTTCTGATAACATTGAATGGAGTTGTTGGTTTAAATGACACCAACAGTGAATGTGTGCTAAAAACAAACCTGCTCCAAAACAAACCTCGTCCATCTAGCATTCAAAGTATGTTAAAACAAATGATACAACATCTCTTTATTTACCCACACTTGCTATTAGTGAGTCAGTCCTTGGCCAGTCGTCTGGTTAGATCTCAGTGACGTAGTCAAATAGACACGGCATGGTGAGGTGGGGCTCCGAGCTGGCCTCCGCCTGCGGTGTCTGTCTGGCTGGAGGCTGGGCAGCGTGTGTGCTCCCACGCTCGTGTGGCCTGCGATAGGGCGGTCTTCTGAAGGAGAGGTTGTACGACCGCCTATAGGAGCCCAGCCTCTTCCACACTTTGAGCTGGGGCTCACTGGACCGGCTTCGTCCACAGCTCAAGCTCTCCCCTGGTCCACAGCTCGCCTCCGAATCCTCATCCTGCTCAGAGCGACGGCACACTGCCAGGAAGGCGGCGACCCCTGCTAGGAGCAGCGATAAGCCCAGCACCACCATGATGGTGAATTCTGGGTCATGGATGTCTGCAGAGTAGTTTGACGGGAGTGAGCTGGTGGGGGAGATGGAGGTGTTGGTGGAGCTGAACACAGTGATGTTCTCTGTGATGGAGGAGAAGGTGAGGTTGGAGCCCAGGTCACTGGTGTTCATGGTGTCTTGGTCCTGGATGAAGAAATCAACATTAGATTGGAATTCAGTGTCAGGATTTCATTGTGTGTGTGTGTAGTCTTCCATCAAAGTGCCACAGCAGCTTTCCTGCTCTGCAGTGTTTTGCCTCACTAGTATGCTGAGTCGGTTTATTTGGGGATCGTACAGTCACGTGCCGACATTGCAGACACAAGTAATGCACACACATGCAAAAATATAAACAGAAACACCTGCATATGCATGCAGATGTGTTGAGTGTTTGACATTTGCAGCAATTATGTAGCTATTAAATCAAGGTTAGGAATCAGCCGATGCTTGACAGGCTTTCCACAATGTAAAACAAATTGGGTTTATGAAAATGCCCCTTGTAAAATGCAAAGCACCCACCTCTTCTACCCCGGTCTCCAATTATCTCCCTCTCATTCTCTGCGCCCCCATCTTCAGCATAGTAACATTTGTAAATGTCATCGTCCTTAATTCAGCGGAGACAAAGCATAGCTTATCGGTTTAAGGGAAACACATTGGGACGTGAAATTATTTTTAAGACCAAATGCCAGGAAAGCTGTGAAAAGGCCAGTGGAGCGGGATGGCTCGTTAGAGAGTCAGTTCATTAGTCAGCGCCTCCGAGCACAGACGCACACACACACACACACACACACAACCGGTGGAAGACAAACTTTCTTTCTCGCGTGTTGCAGCTCGTACGACAGATATTAGTGAGCACCATGTTGTTAAAGCTTGGCAGCCCGGCTGTGAGACGCTCTCCCTCACTATCGCCCCACATTGTTGCTCCTGCAGATCCGACTGGTCAGCTCGTTTCCAAACTCTTTTCTCAACTCTCGGCACTTTTCTCTAACCTATTCACATTTTAAAAGTTTGTGTATTGTGTTCACAATATTTGCAGCAGTTCCTCAATAGCACACTGGCATGACTGTGTGTTTATTACTGTATCTGCTCTGTGTTGTTTACAGAGTGAAAGCAGAAAGTGAATGTTTAGTATATTAACAGTTCATAGATGTGCAGCCTGTTTGGGAAAGAAATCCACTCCATCATCAGTCCTGAGCACGATAAACCAACCGTAGTATGTTCTTCACAAACACAACCGTCTCCACATCCTTCCTTTGACAATGTGCACGTACTCAAGCACATGTCAGGCACGCTACATGTTGAACTGCCGAGTTTAGGAGTTTCATTTCCAAACGGGGACTCCACAGCAGACGGGACAACACATTGTGACATTCATGAGGTTGTTAGATTCTAAGACATTTTAATCACGTTAACATCAAAAACGCAAAGCAATCAACATTTCTTTTTCTAGTTTTAACCTACAGTGACTTGGAATGGAAAACCCTCAAATAAATATACTCACACACACACTTTAGAGACTCTTTAAAACAGCACCTTGCTTAGTTCCAGTAACTGAGGTCAGACCTGTTTCTTGGCTCTGCACACTTGTTTTTCCCCCCTTAAACTGCTGCTTTCCCAGAGACACAGGGGGAAACGCTGGGGAGGAAGAGGGGAACAAGGAGGGAAAGGGGGTAAGATGAGGGAAATGGCTTCAGAGTGGAAACATCTCACTTTGGTTTTAATCCCGGGGAAGCAGAGACAACAGTGTGTTTTCTGCGCCGTGCGGAGGATCAGTCGATAATCTCACCGTGTTTCACACTACATTCTTACACTTACAACATCTGGCTCTGCAATGTAGTCTCACACTTTCTGCACCCCCTTTTATGGCCTAAGTGGTGCAGTCCGCTGTGTAATACCCTATTCATCACTCACCAATCTGCCCCCCCGCCTCTTTTTTCTCGTCTCTCCCCCTCCCTTCTCCTCCTCTTTCTCCTCTCTTCTACACATCTCTTTATAAAGCTAATGAGACTGAAGTTGGGCCCCTCTTCACAGAGGAAGCATGAGAGAGCAAAGGAGGACACAGCGCACAAGAGAGCCAATCTGAATGTGTGTGTGTGTGTTTGTACATATCTGAGTGCACATACATGTGCTTGAGTGTGTGTCTGTATGTAATTGAATATGCAGTTTGTGAGCACCTCCACAGGTTCTGACACATCCACAGGAGGATGTGACATGAAGTCAGCCTCATCCAGTGCCAGCGGCGCCGCACCTCTCCGGATTCAGGAGTCGGCCTCGTGACACGGCCCGTTCACCAGCGGCGCAGTGTGCTCCACTATTTATCTGTGTACGCTCCGGAGCCGTCCTGTCTGCGCTCGGTTTTTTGGGGTTTCTTGTTTCTTCTGGCCTACTGCCTGAGAGGTTCTCACTTCAAAGCCGCGCTGCCGTTGTTGTGGCAACTAGACGGCGGGTACCAGTGGATGTGTGGTGAAGGAGGGTGTCAACAGAATGTATTCCAGTTCTGCCAAAACCTCCTTCTGAATGCCACACACTCATTTAAAGCTCTCACGACACCGTATACATTAACTCTTGAATATTGTTGCCTTATCAAATGATGGTCAGGCTGTATCTTGTAGTTTATAGGATTGTACATTACAAGATCCGTCCCCTCTCCCCCCGCCCTTCCATTAAGGTAATGAACGCACTTTCTGCTGGTGTGTTTGTACAGGTGCGAGCTACAGATGCAGACCAGGGGGAGAACGGACGGGTCCTGTACAGGATCCTCACTGGTAACTGATGCTGTTCTTCAAGTTTCCTCCCAGCCGCTTTTAAACAACTGTATTGGCATTTTAGGGAAGTGAAATTGTCTTCGCTGGTTGGCACATGCAAGAAGATATTATTCAAACCATGTGACTAGAATGTTTTGTTGACCTTTGTGTGTGTTTATGTGTCTGTGTACTATTTTTTTTTTCTCTGTGAATGCACGCAGGGAACAGCAACAACCTGTTCAGCATAGACAGGCAGACGGGGCTGGTGACGAGAGGCCTCAAGGCTCTGGACAGGGAAACCAGCAGCTCCCACGTGCTGGAGGTGGAGGCGTACAACAGTGACGAGGGCAGCATGAGGAGCTCCGTGAGGGTGAGGAGACAACTACATGTGATGTTAGCATAAGGTGTGCTCAATTTGGTAGAAGGAAAATGGGCATTGTCAAATGAGCAGGCTCCTTCTCAAAGAGTGTGTTGCTCAGATGTATAAATGATGTCCAGCTGCATGTGTCTACCCCTGCAGGTGATTGTGTATGTAGATGATGCCAACGATGAGATGCCGGTATTCACCCAGCAACAGTACAACCGCCTGGGTCTCAGGGAGACTGCTGGCATCGGCACGTCTGTGATTGTGGTTCGTGCAACAGACCCTGACACTGGTGAGTTCAGCCTCACATCGATCAGCTGAAACGAAGTCTAGGGGGGTTAGTTAGACGACATTGTTGTCAACCCTTCTGGTTCCGGTTTAAAGAGAGGGAGTATCAGATCTCTTCATGTATATTGTTACATCTCACTGACAAACAAAAACTGATACTCACTTTAAATGCCATTTAAATGTCTACTTCTGCTCCACGCTTCAGACTTCCTCTTTTCACTTCCCGTGGTGTAAAGGTTCTCTTAGCTGCCTAATGACACATCTGGGGCTGTGACTCATTTTCCAATGAAGTTGTTGAGCAGATCAGAAATACACACAGCCTTGCAAAAAAAGCAGAATGTTGACAACAATATTATTGGACGTGGAAAAAAAAGAGGAAGTAAGCAGTTGGTGCGTTGTAGCTTTATATCAATATACCGTGTGACAATAAAACGTTAAGTAAGGGGCCTTTATATATCCAAAGTCCTGTCCTTTCCTGTCATGTCCCTGCCGACCACCTCCTCTCTCTGCTCAGGTGACGGAGGAGCAGTAGCTTACGCTCTTGTGTCCGGCTCAGACCGCAAGTTCGAGGTGGACGTCAGCACGGGTCTGGTCACCACTGTGGACTACCTGGACTACGAGACCAAGACCACCTATCTGATGAACGTCTCAGTCACCGACCAGGCGCCCCCCTTCCACCAAGGCTTCTGCACCGTCTATGTCACTCTACTGAACGAGCTCGACGAAGCTGTGGCCTTCTTCTCAGCCGGCTACGAGGCTTCGCTGCGGGAGAACATTGCGACGGGGACGGAGGTGGTCCAGGTGCAGGCCCAGTCGGCCGACAACTTGAACCAGCTGACCTACAGGTTCGATCCCGATACGTCGCCTGCAGCTCTGGCCCTCTTCAAGATCGACAGCATCACGGTGAGTGGCCCAAGGTCGTCGATGATATGAGCATGTGCGTGTCTGATCGACGGCAGGTGAGGTGCACGCCGGTGTCTTATACACTTCAAAGACAACACACTCCGTCAAATCTGTTTTACATGCGTTTCCCACAGTGAGAGTCGAAGAGGTTTGTTATTTAATGGAGCGCTCATGTTGCTACACGACTATAAGATGATCAAAGAGCTCCTGAGCTTTGAAGCCAAGGACGATATGTTTGTTCAATTTCATGATAATTATAAGTCTTTCTCTATCTCCTCCTTAATCTCTCTCAGTTACATAGACAGGATTTATCCGGTAAAGTCTGCGTATGTGTTTGATGTTTCAGGGCCGTATCACGGTGACGGGCCTGCTGGACAGAGAGAAGGGGGACATGTACACCTTGACTGTTGTAGCTGACGATGGAGGACCTAAGAAGGACTCCACTGTGGTGAGACGCTTCACAGTGAATGTAGTTATTATCCCTGAAGTATAAATGATTTGTGCTTTGCTATGCTTATTTTTCGTTTGTGCGCGACCACTTCATGATTGTTATTTCATCTCCACCCTTGTTTGTCATTGATTGCAGTATATGTTTATCCTGTTGTAGAAAACTTAATGGCATTCCTCTTCTATTCCTTGCATCCCTTACTGGAACTGTAGAAGGTAAGATGGTCTGGGTGAGCCTGTAAAGCACAATATGAAATGTATTCATCTGCAGCGTGTACAGTAATTGTGTCGTGTTTTTAAGGTTGTCTTGATCGTTTGGGGTTGCATGGCTGAGGAGGTGTAGTAATTGGAAAGGTTGCTGTTGCAGTTGTCCTTCAGCAGGACACTGGATGCATCCCATCCATGTATGAATGTTGTGGATGTGAATGGGTGGATGAGGCGACATTGTGAAGCTCCAAGGGCACTGGAAAGGTAGAAGGGTGCTGAACGGAGACTGGAGACTACAATTTATCTCACTGCTTGACAGGTGTCAGTCACCATAGTGGATGAGAACGACAACAGTCCAGAGTTCGACATCACATCCGATACGTCAGTGGACGTCCTGGAAAATACACCGATGGGGAAGAAAGTGGCCGTGGTGCTGGGAAGGGACAGAGACGCTGGATTGAATGGACTGGTGAGCTCAAATAAGGACTCAGAGAGACAAATCAGGGGTCTGAACTCTACATATTGACGACACCTCTGAGCGGATTACATTAAGTTTTTCTCTCTCCTAATCAAACCTCCTGCTCAGGTCTCTGAATGTATTGTTTCTGTTGATGATTAGTCTGTGTGATATTTTCATTCCTCATCCTTTATTGGTCTCTCTTATTGTGACTCCTCGCTTTCTCTTAGGTCAACTTCACTCTGGTGGCAGGCAACATGCAGGATGTGTTTAAGATCAAGACGGTGAACTACACCTACGGGGAGGTCTACGTCAACGCCCCTCTGGACAGAGAGTCTGTAGACCGCTACCTGCTCAAGGTCAGACAGCGACCTGCATGCGTTCATAGATCTTCTACTGCTCACCTCTTACAGCCTTCATTATCAAATCCACTGAAAACATTCAATTCAGAGAAGATGTACTTGATCTCTGTAGTTGATGAGGTTATGTATGAATGAATGCTTCCATTCTAAACATCAGTGCATGTTTATGCTGTACCAGGTGCGTGCTATAGACAATGGCTCCCCTCCCCGACACAGAGACCACTCCCTCACCATCAACATCCTGGACATCAATGACAACGCGCCTGTTATTGAAAGCCAGAGGGGCTACAACGTCAGCATAAGCGAGGTGGGAGAGGATACTGGCACGTCACATGGAGCATGCTCTCAGTCTCTGCTTTGGATTAGCATGTCTTAGTGTGTGGTGGATCTAGTTGTTATTTATACTCTAACATTCTGTCTGTGAGTTAACACTGTGATGGCGATATAAGTTCTGGTATTAGTTATTTGTAGTGACACAACAATAAATCACTGACTTGTGTTTATTCCACTCTTGATGTTTGGGACTGAGATTTATTTTGTGATTTTTAAAATGTAGAACGTAGGAGGAGGCACGTCAGTCCTCCGTGTGATGGCTACTGACCAGGACATTGGTCCCAATGCCATGCTGTTTTACTACATCACTGCCGGGAACCAAGATCTAACCTTCCGTATGGACCGCGTGACGGGAGAGATGGTCACACGACCGGCCCCTCCCGACCGAGAGCGCCAGCAGGAGTACCGCCTCGTCGTCACGGTGGAAGATGACGGCACGCCTCCTCTGTCGGTGAGAAACAAGACTTATAGCACTGCTTTGACCTGGCTTCATATAGTCCACACATTCACTCAGAGCAGAAGGTGGTCAGGTCAATCCCCTGGACCTGTAGGATGAATCTGCTCAGCCCCTCTCTCAGCACCGCCCTTAATCCCCAAAGCAACAGTGGAGGTTTTACAGATGCTTCAGAAGGAGATTGGACTCTCAGTGGCTCCTCAGTGGCCAGCGGATCAGTCGGTGGTTGCAAGTAGAATCTGTAGCTGGAACATTCCTGAATAAATACAGGTTTAAGGAAGCTGCATCGCTTCGATGATCGGCTGTGAAGGCACAGGAAAACCCTCTGTTTGTAAACAGGAAAGGGAAAGATAAATAGATACATGTCCCGTATGCCTGCGTGGTCATGTGACTGTTGTTAGGCTGTATGTGACCTGCGGTCTCTTTTATTTTTAACTCCTATCTGGGTCACACAGTGAGACGTGAGTGGTAAAGACCCCATGATAAAACCGTTCCGGCTAAAAAAACAAAATATAAATAGGAAGTGCAAAGACTGAGGAAGTACTACGTGGCCCTGGCCAGCGCCCCCCCCCCCCCCCCCCTCCCCCGCCCACGTCTCTTCTCATAAACCAAGATAATAGGATTATTTCATCATTTTCTCTCGTCAATGCCAGTCTCCGTCCTGTGTGCATCATCGTGGAGGCACACAGGTGGAACAACCTTGCTCCGTCTGTAATGGCTCCCCAGGCGGCGAGTACAGCACATCCTTGTGTCATGATAGTTCTGGAGACCTTCCTGTTGAAAGGAACAATGATTCAAAGTGGCGTCGACAGAGCTTCAAAACTCTTTATTTTACAAGCTACAACCGGGACAATCGAAATGCAACAATATACAGAAGAAGAGCGTTGGTCTGTCTGTGTGTCTAATACAAGCTGTTTACTTCAGGAAGCATTAACACACATCTGTACAGATATACCCACAAGATATCACTCACACACACACACACACACACAGACCAATAGGTTTTATAAGACGATCAAACCACACACTCACAGAGGCAGATTTGAAAACGTAACCACTTGACCACTTGTGAATTTCAAATCTGCAAAAAAAAGTCACACAACCACACACGTCAACACCCCGTCCTGCACACCTGCTGCACACCTGTTGGGGTTGATATCCGCTGGGCGCCGAAACAGAAACACCAGCTGTTCCTCACAACCAAAACACTGCAGTTTGTATAAATCACATCTATTCTCTCTATAGTTGGGTTAATATTCCAACACCATTCATCCACCCACGTGCTAATCAACCTGTATTTATTAACGGTCCCATTACCAGTAAAAAATAAGAATAACACCAATATACACAAAATAAAAGTGAGAAATTCCGCAAAATCAAGGCATGATGAGCAAAACACATTATATTATATTATATTATATTATATATAAACCGCATGATTGTCACAATTAAACTATTCAATGATTGATAATGATGTTTTTAATAAAACATCTATATTTGGCCACAGAATTATCTAACTGCACAAGATCATTTCAAATTCTTCTAACTTTCCTTTCCTACAGTTTACAGCACCGGACGATTCTCAGAACTTTACGAAAGGTTTCAAGGCCACTATGAAGTGCTGCGTTTCAGTACAGGAAGGAAGGAGTATTTAGAGCAGAGCTGACAGCAACTGAGGTAGCAAAAAGGGAAGAGAGAAGCCGAGCCGACGAGAAATTGCACAGAGGAACAGTGAAATGCCATTAAACCAAGTTACTGTAAACCTGACTTGACTGACTACTGAGTCCTGGATGAAGCCACCAGAGACACGGAGGACATAATAGAGATGAAAGAGACCTTCACTGTCACACCTTTAGTTCGGTTCACTTGGACCAAGATCATGTAAATGCAATATTTCTTGTCATATATACAATCATACAATGCTACATTTTGTCACTTTGTGCTCCCATCAACTGCACCCGAGGTCAAATGAAACGAGGGAAGAGACCCGGTGGGTCAAGTTTGACAGTCTGGTTCACTGCAGCTTTGGATTTACAGCGAAATGAACCGAACCAAACAGGTTTGTTTGAACTGCGACGAAGGTGTGAAACTGCTTCATCACATGCCTCACCCACATAGAGCAGGACCCCACCCTCAATAATCTGGTATGGTCTCAAGCAGCAGGGCACCTGCTGGTCCTTTCAGTCAGCGCTCAGATGGAGCATCACACATCAGCCCAGCTCCACAACAACACAAGTGTCCCAAGCAAAAGTTTGTTTTGGCCTCCAGCTGTTGTTGCAGGTGGAGCACCGCTTTTGGATAAAAATGCAGCGTGTTCCCTTCTGCAGTCCAGACACTGTACAGACGACAATCCCAGCAGAGGTAATTGTGAGACAGACCAAGGGCAACATTGCTCTGGAGGCACAGAGAAGAAGAAGAGAGCATGAAGGACTGTCTCCAGGTCAGAGAGATGATTGAGGTTTCATTCCCTTTAAAGCTGCAGGAAGGCTGGAGACTCGGGGATGGTGTCTGGAATAGAGAGAAGAGGAGTTCAGCAAGAGAAAAGATATTCAAAAACTGTCCTGCTTCTTCCTAGAATACAGACGGATATTGTGAAAAGCACAAATGATCACTTGCTTCTCATATCTTAGCACTTAGTCACGCAAACACGCACAAACCGATGGATTTCTCGGAAAAAGAAGTTTATGTAAGATTCTTTCAAAATGCAGAACAAAGAGGCCTTAAGAGTTGCGACATTAGATAAGAAGGAACTGTTCCGACGTTCTGCGCAGCTGAAGGTCAGTGGGCCAAAAACATATACGAAGATTCAGAAAGCTGAAGTGTGGGAAAGGTGTGAACGTGAAACATGCTGAAAGAAGTCAGATCGAACAGGGGAAATCCACCTTTACAGCAGTAAAAGATATCATTTCTGATGGTTTTATCCGTATCTGCAGCTCTTTCTTGAGAAGTGTTAGGTGGGATGACTACAAGCAGGGGAAGTTTCTGTCTTTTCGTAAGCACAGGTTTCCCCACTGGAGACATCGCAATGTGACTACGGTTCTATTTTGGCTCACGGGGCTGAAGAGCAGAAGCTCTAATATGACTCCATCACTGGGGGTTGTGCACACGTTTTCCTCGTGTGTCTGCTTCTCTTAATGCTCACAGTGTTCTAACATCCAATGTGCTGTGAATAGCTGAGCCCCAGTGGCTGCCTCTGAAACACCAGACTGCCCAACGTAAGAGAAATAACATTTAATATAGTTTACTGTGTTTTGTTTGTCTGGTTCTGTCTGTGTGCCGCCAGGAAATGACAATCCATCTCAGTATGCCTGGAATGTCTCCACAGAATCAGTGGAGGATCCCTCAGGACTGAACTCCTTCACCACAACTTGTATTACTTTCCAGGGCAGTCTGAGAGTTTAAACGTGAACTCTGATTGGTGGAGAATTAAGAGGAATGGCGGCATAAATGAGAGGATGTGTGGGGTTGAAATATTCAACTCCCTGCACAGAAAGGCACATCCGACTCAACCCAGATGTTTTCAGTTTGAGCATGCAAATTTCTGCACAAATATTTGAGCATCTTTCCGCCAGCACAGACCATAATGCAGGATGTTTTGTCAAACAAAAGCAGCACGCATAAGATGTTACTTTTTGTAACTGAGAACATTTTGAACTACTAGATACTGTTGTGTGTTTTCAGCGTGAGTTAAATCACGTGTGTCTTACCTTCTGTTGGGAAGAACACATCCCCCTGCACAGGAGGGGACAGGGGGGTTCCTGGTTCAGACAACAGGTGACGCCCCGTCTCCGAGGACTGCCTGGTCATGATCTGAGAAACGGTGCGGGTCTTTATCTGTGGCGATCCCCCGAGAAACACAGGATTCTCGTGGCCGTGAGCCTCACTGAACAGACAAACACAAACGTAGACACAGATGAGAACATTAACGTCAGAGATTTGGAGGTTTGTACACACATGACATGAGCTTTCTGAACAGTTGGTCTTTGGTAGGCCACAATATCCTCATTGTCAGGGAGGAATCCACTGGATGTCCCAACAAATACATTCAGTAGGAAGCAAACAATCTCTTTGTAGAAGAAATAATATGAGAAATAGGCCGAATGAAGTCAAGATCTTCATGTTTTTATCCAATCAGGCTGCTTTGTTGAAAATGTGAAGACTGTGACCAGTAAACAGTAAAAAAACAACTGCTTCAACACTGTTATTATTGTGAAGGGCTGAAGTGTGTTATTGGACATAGAGAGCAGCTGCCTGACAGACTGTGGGAAAACATACCTGTCCATTCTCACCAGCTCTTGTGCACCTGCGGAAGAGGAAAAAGGAAATAGGCCATTGTGAATAAATTGAAACCGAGCGGAACGTCAGTGAGTGTGAATGTGCTTCCTACTGTGTGAAACACAGTTCATCCAACACTCTGACAGGAAATGTGTGTCAGACAAAACACGATGGGAAAACCATAGTGAGCCATTTTCATTCGCCCCATGGCATGGACATGGAAGTGTGTGTGTGTGTGTGTGTGTGTGTGTGTGTGTGTGTGTGTGTGTGTTGGTGCCGAGCAGTAATACGTACGTCTGCTCGACCGGGCATTGTGCCTCTGTTTGTACACAAGCACCAGAATAAGAGGCAGGGAGAGCAGGGCCAAGATGCATGCTGCTATGGCCAAGGCCACTGGCACGGAGCCTGGGGATACAACAGACAGACCGGGACTTAAATACACCGAATAACTGGCAAGTTATTTAGTGGCTGCAGGGCATGAAGGCCTGAATAAGACGACATACCTTTGGTTGGTGTGGGATCCCAGACGGTGCACTCTTGTGATCCGTTTCTTCCTGGAAAAAGAGAATAAATGGAATTAATTAGTTTGCATTGTAAATGCAACAGTCAGCTGTATTACATTTATGCACAGAGATATAAACCAAATTGAGCAGTCGTGTTATGTTTTGTTAACTAATATAACAACCTTGTCCTGAGTATGTACAATGTTAGTTTATCTTGTATAATAATTTACTGCACAATAACACCTGTTTCATGTCCTTACGTGGTGAGACTTGGAGGACAACATGGCTGTGGGTTCTCTGCACAACGTGTTTACGGTCGCCCTGGTAGTCCAAGAGCACACAGCAGTAGCGACCCTGGTCGGCGTGTGTCACGTTCTGCAGAGACACCCAGAAGCTGCTTTCTGCCGATCCGAATTGCAGCCCAGGCGGTAAACTGTGGGGGTGTCCGTCGATGACGCTGTGGCGCGGGCCCAGACGTCCCGTGCAGTGCTGGTCGCTGTGCGGCGTGAAAAGCCAGCCGTGTTTCAAGCTGTCAGAGGCGTGCAAGGGGGCACCTTTCTGGGTACACACAAGTTTGGCAGTTGCACCCTCGGGACAGGTGTAGTAGAGGTGAGGGGCAGAAACACCCAACGTGGAGTAGGAATGGGACATCCCACTGTTAGCTGGAGAGAAAAGAGAAGCATGGAAGAATGTTGGTAACTCAACTCAGGTTGTCTCATTGGCAGCTAGTTTTCCTGAGAAATGCATCAAATATAAACTGAATGAAAAATGACATTTAAGCAAAATATCAACATTTTAAATATACCGTAGATTGTTTCTACTGCAGGTGCATCATCAGGTTAACTGTAAAATGACAGCTGCCCCAAACCCAGCAGACCAGACGGGTCACTGAAAGGTTTGATGAGTACAACAACTATGTGAATTAGATGCTTAAAACCTTTGAATTGAAGCTGTTCTTACAGCTCCCGACATCTTAGTCAGACAATTTTCTTTTGTTTTTTTTTCCTTGAATTTGTCACCGTTCTGCCAGAATACAAGAACTTCCCGAACTCTACTCCTGCACATCGCATGCTTCCTAGTTTGTGTGTATTTTGGTTCAGAACAACACGCCATCCAATAACGGCTAAGATGAATATTGTTCTTCCCAAACAGCTACAGAGACAGATGTGACAGGATGTTGTGTGTGTGTGTATAAATCTGTTTACACAGTCTCATTGTGGTTACCAGGTTCAGACCTGTGTAAGTTAAAGTGAGATGAGGGACGGGGTTCATTGATATACTTCGTCAAGGCATTCACCCATATTACACTATTCCCTTTGTTGGTGTTTATACTTCCAGCCTGTTACCAATACACTCCAAAAGTTGAGTAGTTTATGGTCTATATCGTGGATGAATTGTTAATTTGAGTGTGATTGATTACTTCAATTTGTTTAGTTTATCCAGCGATTTATTTGTTTCTGTGTAATTAGGACGAGGCTTGTAAAGGATGCACATCTATGTCATCTGAAGTGTCACGACCTTGCCTGTGTATTCACTTTCTAACCACCCAGCTATCACTGACAGAAATAGATCGAGAAAGAGATGTTCTTTGTGTGTCAGTCGTATACGCCGAGGGTCCCTCTTCAAACCGCCGATGACTATTCCTGTGTGGTATCATTAAGCTGTAGTGCAAAAAACAGACTGAGCTTATCTGATAACTCCTTTTCTATGCAGTCAGGAAGACAGCTGTGGCATGTTTCTCCAGCGTTGCATCAACTCGCAGTGCAACTTCTTTAACCGCATCCTGTTGTGAGGTCTCCACTGCAGCAGGGGAGTGTACAAATACATAAACCCTTTAATGTGCTCTGAATGATTATTCCATTTCAGCAACACAAGTCAAACATATCCTCGGGCTAGGTACTCTGAAGCCACCCAACACATGCACACACACAATGCGCTCTGTGTCAAACACCCGATGCGGCATCAACGCACAAAACTCAATGACTCTCATATCCAACGCGTCGAAAAAACAACTCTGTCACTCCGCATTTATCTGTGTCGATAAATCAACACCATCCTTTGTGTGTAACAGATTGCTGCGTGGTTTTGCATCCAAGAGTGCTGAACGGTGCAAAAAAGAGTGTGAGTGTGTGCATGCAAGTCACAAATATGTGTGGGCGGTAGACTGCAGACAGATGTATGAATGCAAGTGTGTATGATGGCAGTGGCACTATGGATCTGAGATTGTACATGTTTCAGGGGAGGGGGGGGGGGGCACTTGAGGAGGGGACTTCCTTCCTGAGTCGTCCTGGCACGTGAGCATGTCTAAACTAAGTCACATCACAAAACACATGCCCTGATTAGATTGTAACATGCTTGAAGGTTTAATCTCCTGGGGAGCAATAACAGCTCTGGGTAGTTTCTGTGGAATACAGCTCCTACCTTTGAACAACTACCTCTGTTTTCCAGTGTGGGTGGGGGATGCACCCTGCGAGAATCTTGCAGATCAGCTAGAATATAAATGAGGACGCATGTTTTTGTCTTTCACTACTGGCTTTAAGTGGCTCGTACTGGTCTTGACGTACGTCGATGAGCATGTGTCCCGGTGTGTGAGGTCGCTGCCACGCTCCAGTGTTTAAACACTGGGCATTGTGTGCTGCAGGCAATAGGAAGACAGGGCAGGGTGATTAGAGTGAAACTGTTGCCCTTGTGGCTGTTCCTTCCACTGTGGAGGGACAATAGGAGGGGAAACCCTTCTCCTGTCTTGTTTCACACCCGCCCTACCTTCCTCTCTGCCACTCGTTTTGACATCTCCCGGTTTCTTCAGGCCTGTTTACACAGGTGAAGATGGATTTCTGTTTCTTATGGAATGGGTCCAATAGACATTAGACGTGCTCTTGCCTGATTGGGAGACAGGAACAGTGGGTGTGATCTGACAAAATACTTTACAAATTAGACTACATTTAAGGACATGTTATCTGTTATGTGTAAACACATTTCAAATGGAACCAAACTCTGGCTGGGAAACACTGTCATAAACATATAGATCACATCTGTCTGATTGATATTTCTAAGATAGTTTAAGTGTATGTTGGACCCAATAATTTGGTAAGTCATAGATGCCAAATGAGTGTTGTTTCCTGCAGTGTCAGCACAATCTGAGCTGTCGTCATGTGGTTGTAACCTGGTACAACGAGGCTTCTCTCCAGTCCTGGAACAGACTGGGGGTTTTTTCATACACCAAAACATCTGTGTTTTGGCTCTATTATAATCTTAGTTTCCTCCTCTGATCTGTGTTCTCAGGATCCTGATAGCCCCTCAGGCTCCAGAAACAGTCTCTCTTTTGTTTTGAGTCTGAAAGCCACCTGTTTGGGACATGTTGCCTCTCAGGCATGAAACAAGGTCTGTGAATTAACCACCCCCCCACCCAAAGGTAACCTACTCTGGACCTCCTTTTCTAATAGTGTATTTAGCCCATCCTTTTTCACACCTCTTTCAATGGCAATGGTTGTGCAACCATGACAAGGTGTTAATGAAACCAGCAGCAGGAACCCATACCAGCCTCAGAGGAGCCCGCAGGGTTTCAGTTGAAGCCTTTAGCCACATAGAAATATATAAGTTAGTAATGGATAGACTGTCTGTCCATGGAGCCTCAATATGTTTCTTACTTAATGATGATTTCCAATTAATATTTCAAAACTCTGCAGACCAGTCAGGACTAGTTTCACCTTCCTCTTCATCTACCTCGTCATTTACGTCAAAAACGCATTTTCAACACGAAAGGTTGCGTAATCCGACGCTTTGTAAGCACTTTGCGACACCGTTGCAACATGTTTTCTCTTAAACTCGCAACAAGTGTGAAATGTCATTTAGAAATTGGAAGTTGTTTTTTTCATCGTTTTGAAACATTTTTTTTTTACGTTAAAGTTTGCTATATTGGGTAATTTTTCAACTTCTAAATGAACTTTGGCCGCTTCCTCTTTCCAGGTTTCTGTTCTTCCTGCTATCACTATGTTTTTGTATTGTTTAGATATCTAAGATGTTTACTGACCATGTTGCTGTCGTTGTTGTTGTCGCTGCGACTGGAAGCCGTCAAGGCCATGCTAGCGCTGGTCAATGCTGTATCCTTGGGCTGTATGTGCTGTTAGAGGAGTGTTTACTTATCTAAGGCCCTCTATAGTTATTGTCAGACAACTAATTAAAACACCTCTACAAATAGGATACCCTGAAAATGAACAGAACAAGAAGGCGGTTCCTCTTCCAACCATTGCCACACATGCAGGCTGTCGCCCTCAGGCCTGTTTTCTGTTGACGATCGACCCAGGAAACCATGTTTAATCACCGCACGCTATATTGACTTATTCATTTAGTACAGGGGATCAATGAGCTCTGCCATAACAGGAGGAGAAAGTAGTGAAGATGAGCGGTCACATCCTGAGTTCATCGACTGGGCCATTGTCCCACATAGGGAGTTAAATGTTTATCTAGACAGGGAGGAAGAGAGGCACCGATTATTGGTCTGATTATCACCGGCCGTGGTGTGTGGAGGAGAAGCCCATTACTGGCAGCGGCACAAACAGCTGTTTTCATCCCGGGGCTGAAAGGAAGGAAACTTTCAAACAAACAAAGAAGACATAACAGGGCTGCAGGGGGGGGGCACTGACGTTGGTTTAAAGCCTGATCGTTGTCAACTGGAGCCGCGAGAGTTTCAACAGGCTGCACACACAATTACTATTGTTTACATTCAATTCAATCCGAAATGTAGTTTAGATTCCTTTAGGTAATGGATTTATCTGAGGTACAAACATGTTCTGGACAATCTGCTGTTTGTCTTCAGGATGAGTCGACCAAAAAGGCTTTTTGCGTGAGATTAACTGAATGGATCCAAATCTTAAAGCCGACAACTGATAAGCTCTGTATGGTTTCAGTGGTGTCTGAAGTGCAGCCCCCCCCCCCCCCCCCCCCCCCCCCCCCCCCCCAAAAAAAA